>PVJL010000269.1:234568-348426 GCA_004026885.1 Lyroderma lyra
CCCCCCCCCCCCCCCCCCCCCCCCCCCCCCCCCCCCCCCCCCCCCCCCCCCCCCCCCCCCCCCCCCCCCCCCCCCCCCCCCCCCCCCCCCCCCCCGCGTCCTCCCTGCTTCAACCCTCCCACCTCCCTCCTCTTTGTTTATTTCTCAAACTCGCCAAGTCTCTTCCAGTCTCAGGGCCTTTGCACTATCCGTTTCTCCATTTAGAACTTTTTATGGACTTTCACAGAACTTCCTATGATCAGCTCTTAGTTCAGACATCCCTTCTAAGAGATATTTCCTGACCAGTGATCTAAAAGTGTCCCCTGACCCCAGGCCTTCTCTATAGCATGTTATATAAAATAAACATATTATGTAATTATATTAGTTATATATATTTAAACATAAAATTTTATATTTTATTTGCATTAATATACATTCAGTTAATATTAATATATTTGTAATTTGGTTGTGGGATTTTTTTGGATATTAAGTAAGCTCTTTGGAAACAGACCTCACTCTATTCCTACCCCCATGACAGTGCCTGGCACATAGCAGGCCCCTAGGGACTGTGTGTGATGAATAAAAAGTGATTCTGCCCTGGAGAAGCCCAAAGGCTAGCAGGCTGGAGGGTGCAGATTAGGCAGTGACAGCACAGCAGGCTGAGTGTGGTTCAAAAGGGCTGAGGTGGCACCGTGGACAGAGGGACTGACCTTGCCCTGGACAAACTTCCCAGAGCAGTGCTGTTGGCCTGGGCTTTCAAAGACAGGCGAACAAAGCTTGGCAGGCTAAGGGACTTGGGGGGCTATTCAGTGTGGGCTGCCCAGCCTATACAGAGGGCTCAAGGTAAGAAAGTGTGGGAATGGAGCCTTGGGCAGAACAGGAACTAGAAAGTTGGAGGAAAGTAAGGTAAATGCAGAATTTGGCCGCTGTAACCGCTGCCCATATCCAGGACAAGGGAGCCCTGTCAACCTGGGTCCTGTGTTAGCAGGGTGGAGTCTTATTGTCCTAGAGCTCTCCTCGGCTGGTGAGTGCTGGTGGCACTGGAATAAGAGAATTCTCCAACTGGGCCCTCCCCGCCACCCCCATTCCAGCCTCAAGGCTCGTGAGTTTCCTAAGCTTTTTCTCTTGTTCCTGACCAGGTGGTGAAGAAGGTCAAGTCCATGCAAATGTTCCACATGCCTGTCACGTCAGCCATGCAGGGAGACCGGCTGGGCATCTGTGTCACCCAGTTTGACCCCAAGCTGCTAGAACGTGGCTTGGTGTGTGCCCCTGAGTCCCTGCACATTATCCACGCTGCCCTGATCTCCGTGGAGAAGATTCCATATTTCCGAGGCCCCCTGCAGACCAAGGCCAAGTTCCACATCACGGTAGGCCACGAGACAGTCATGGGCCGGTTGATGTTCTTCAGCCCTGCCCTCGACAGCTTTGACCATGAGCCTGTGCTGGACACCTTTGACTTCTCCCGAGAATATCTGTTTCAGGAGCAGTACCTCTGTGCAGATCTGGTGCCAGAGGCAGCAGACAGTGGGCAGGCCAATGAGAAAGCAGGCCAAGCCACAGGAGGCCACTGCCCCCGGCAGCAGTGGGCGCTCGTGGAGTTTGAGAAGCCTGTCACCTGTCCTCGGCTATGCCTAGTGATAGGCTCCAGGCTGGATGCAGACATTCACACCAACATGTGCCGGCTGGCCTTCCATGGTGTCCTGCTGCACGGGCTGGAAGACAAGAACTATGCCGAGAGCTTCTTGCCTAGGCTGAGAGTATATAAGCTGAAGCACAAGCAAGGTCTCGTGGAACGGGTAAGCAGCCCCTTCCTGCCCCAGTGCGCTACTTTCAGGCTTGCAGGGCTGGAATGAACACAGTTTGGCATCTGAGATGAAAGCCAGGAAGGCCTCAGAGACCTTCTGGTCCCAACTTCTAAAGTTTTTAGACAAGGAAACTGAGGCCTACAGTGGTCAAGATGCCCAAGTTCTCTCAGCCTGTCAGTCATCATGCTGGGGCCTAAACTCAGGCAGGGGAGCCCACTGCACCCATTGCAGCCCAGCAGCCCCTGACCTTCTCTTATTTAGATTGTAGAGGTGCCCGCGTAGGGCAGAGCAAGCCCGGCCTCTCATACAAGCCAGTCGTAGATATTGGCATTTCACCTGAGCCACTAGCCAACAGTGTCAGTGGTCCCCCTGAGCTTTGGATGGGAGGCTTGGCCCTGCCCGGTAACCCTGATGCCAGGCTCCAGCTCCCTGTCCTCGGTGAGGGTTGAGCCTCCCTCAGGCAAGGTGGCTGCTGTGCCTTCCCCGAGCAGGTCATGGCAAGGGAGGGAGCATGGCTGGTCATATAGGCAAGGCTAGGTCAAATCTGTTCTCCACCTGTGGGGTGGGGAAGTAGGGGCTAATGGTGGCAGGGGGTGCCAGAGAGCAAGAGTTGGGAAGATGACACAGGTGCAGGCTGCTAGCTTTCTGGGATACCTGGCATCATTGTAGGTAGAGCTTAAGTGTGTAGGTGAACTAGCCTAGTTTGTAGGCCTATTATTAGACTAGACAGATGTGGTGGCCTGAGAGAGCCTATACAAGGTCCCAAAGACCTGGACACCACTTCTCCCATTGGGTAGGGATAGGGTCTGATTGGGAATCCCTGCCTACTGGGCCTCAAATGAACAGTTGGATGAACATACAAACCTCATTGTCCCTGGGACTGGCTGCATGTTTGTGGACCTGTGTGAGTCAAAGGTGGCTGTGGGTGGGCCTGGAACTGAGCTCACTAAGTTCTGTTCCTTGGACAGCGGGATGAGGTCACCCCTCTGGTCTAGCTGTGCCTCAGTCGGTGCAGGCTCCAGCAAGTGCTCAAGAGAAGGTACCTAGGGCCTTGGACATTAGGCAGTGTGGTTTCCATCTCCCACCACCTGTTCTGTCTTCTCCCTTCTTCCTCATCCCCAGGATTTTACCTCTGGAAGGCTCTGTCATTGTACACCCCTCTTCTCTCCTTCTCTTCCTCATTTCAGAAAGCTTAAGCCCTATCCCTCTTCCTCTCCTACCCCTATACCGAACCCTCTCTCCAGTGGGCAGCAGGAAGGTTGGGCTGGTTGTGAGGGGTGTCCCTGTTTGCTTTAAACAGAGCCCAGAGTGCCCAGAGATTTTCAGATTGCTTGGTTGACCACGGTCTGAGCTGTGTAGCAGACGAGTCAGATATGAATGCCAGGGGCCTGGCAGACCTGGGCTTCAGTTCTACCCTAGCAGCCTCCTAGTGTAGAAATGGGGCAGTCATGAGACTTCCCTGCACCTGTGGAATGTCACACTGCTGCCCTGTGGAGTGAGATGGAGGCAAGATGGGGGACGATATGTAAGGGCCCGAGCTCAATGCTTGGCTCCCAACTCTGTGCTTACTGTTTCCATGATTATTAATTTTCAAGTTCTTTGAGTCAGAAGAATAAATCCTGGAGCTTGGGGCCAGAATGGTATTCCACTTCTTTCCCCAGGGCTTCATTATCCCTTTCTGAAGCACAGTGACCAGTCCCTCTGGCCCCTGTCAGGAACCACCCACAGCTGGTGGAGATGGCATGTGCCTTAACTCATTGGCGTCACTTAGAGCAACTAGGCCAATGGGCCACGTTTGAGCAACTGGGTCTTGCCCCACTTCTAATCATCGTGCAGGCTAAGCTACTTTTCTCTGGATTCTCTTTCTGAACTGCTGCGATCAAACACAATGTAATTAACTCACCCCTGGAAATGGCTTTCCTTGCTCAGCAACAAATGAGTCACTTAGAAACTAACTTGGTTACAGCCTCATTCTCATTTTTTATTTTTGTGAAGAAATTCTGCTGTGACGAGATATACTGAAATTTTCTCATTTTTCTAACCATTGTTTTTCTGTTAACTGGGAATATTGTGACATTGGTGTATGCTATTTTCTGTCAGCAGAGCCAAAACCAACAACACTTTGCTATATAATTCTATAAAATAATATCCACACCCCACTGAGCCTTAAAAGTGTGACATTCGAAGTCTACTTTTTCTGTTTGAATACTCACTGGTGGATGTACACTTGGTAATCCAAGTAAATAAGTAAAACATGAAGTTAGGAAAGAATCTGTGGAGCTCTCCCTGTGTCACCATGATTTGTTGTGCACTTGGCACCTCCTAAAGTCTCCTTTATAGCTGCTCACCTCTGCTGTCGTGGATAAGATGGAAATGAGTGGGCATGTCTGAATGCCAATAAACTTTATTTATGGACACTGAAATTTGAATTTCTTATAGTTTTCAAACGTCATGAAATAGTTTCCTTCTTATGCTGTTTTTCAGCCCACTGGAAAATATAGCTTAAAGGCCGTACAGAAACACAGTGGGCAGAATTTTGCCCTCTAGCTATAGTTTGTCAACCCCTGAGCTAAATGAAGGGCACATCCTGCCAGGAAAAATCTCACGTCATCTACAGCTACAAGTCCCGTGCTCTCTTCATTCCCTAGGAGTCAAGTCCTGGGCTGTGGCTTAGGTTAACAGAGCCAGTCCATAGGTCTCACCTCAGGGGAGAGAAGGGAAGTGAAAATGTTCTAAAGGGCTGTCTTCCTGGTGAGAGGGTTTGGGGAAGGGAGTTAGTTAGAGCATATGGTGGTGAGGAAAATTATTAGTTTCCCATTTTCAAGTAAACATATACAAATGTGTATAAGATTATGAACACAGAGAAAGGGAAAGAAACTATGAATGGAAAACTGTAGTGGAACTTCCACATTCACTAAGGAAAAACTAGGATGAATTTGATTAGCCCAACAAAAATAAGGAAAACAAGAATGTTGTTCATCAACAATCACAAAAACAGAAGGCACAATTTAGTATCAGTCATACTAAATGTGAATGGCTAAGTTGTCCTACTTAAATACAGAGACTGATAGAGTGGATAAAAACACAAAATCTGGTTACATGCTATTTATAAGAAACACACTTAAAATGATAAAGTTTAAGAATAGAAAAATGGATAAAAATGTATTAGGTGATTAGAAACAAAAAGAAAGCATGAGTGGTAATACTAATTCCAGACAAAATGGAATGTAAAATTAAGAATATTAACCAAAGAAAAGGTCCAAGATGGTGGATTAGGTAAGTGCTATGCCTGTTGCCTCCTACTATCACATTAAAATTACAACCAAATTGTAGAACAATCAACCTCAAGAGCATCTGAAGTCTAGCTGAACAGAACCCCTATAACTAAGAGTATAAAGAAGAGGTAACATCAAGACTGGTAGGAGGGGCAGAGATGTGAAACAAGTTGGCCCCAAACCCACATGTAGTGGTTGAACACTGCGAGGGACACCTTGGTGACAGAGGTTTCCTCCAAAGAGAGAGGGTGCCAGCCCCACCCTGGGCCCCCGCAGCCCAGGGGGGTCCTATGCTGGGAAGAGGAGTCCCCACAACACCTGGCAGTGAAAATCAGTGAGGAATCTGTTTATTCGTCTTGGTGAGATGGAAGCGGGCTGGACACCCCAGATGTCCTCTTAAAAGGATCATACACAGACTCACTCACAAACACCCACCTGGGCTCCAACTCGAGACGGGCGGCAACTCGAGCCATACAGGGAAAGTCTGACTTGTGTGACTTTTCAGGATGAGGGCGAGAGGGACAGCCACCATTGTCCCTGTATGGAGCCTGCCTCCCATGTAAACTCATGTGGAGGTTGCCATCTTTTTTATGTTGAACCCTCCCCCAAAGGGCCAAATCTGAGACTGCATTGATCTGGTAAAATTCGTATATGTGTATCACCTTGGAGATGCCCTGAGTCCCTGTACTGCCCAGCTAATGCTAGATCACCAGGGGCACTCTTAGCTCCTGGGTGGCCGCCCTTCCCCATAAGCTACAGAAGCCTTTTATAGCAATGGCCAGCCAGCAGCAGACTGTGGAACTTTCGGAGATGGACAGTCAGCTTGTGCTGCAGCCTCTCTTGAGCAGCTCTTGGGGATTTGCAGGTCTGAGGTGGGTGGTAGCTAGCTGCAGTGTTTACAGGCATTTTGTGACATGGTCACGGGCCAGGCACTGGTGAAAGAACTGAATCTGCATTAACTTTGTAAGAACCATTGGCCATGCCTCATGGCTCCCTGGGCCCCTGCCCTACCCAGTTAAGGCTGCATCACTGGAGACACTCTCAGCACTGGGTTAACTGGCCTAGCCCACACACCTAAGGAGGCTTTTTCAATGGGTGAGCCTTATAGACAGCCAGTAGGTGGCAGTAGGTCTGTGGGGGCTCTGAGCCTTTTGCTAAGTTGCTCCAGGCCAAGTACTGGTAGTTGCCAGCCTTGGTTCACAGCAAGGCCACCCACACATACCTCCAGGTCTAGCAAAGGCAGCAACCAACCACATATAGCTTTGTAGCTCCTACCAGGTAGCCCTGGGCCAGTCACAGGCAAGGCTGAGATAGGCCTCCCAAAAGACACTAGAAAGAACACTCTCAGACCACACCAGAGCACTACCTGGTTAATCCATAAGCAGCACACCCAAAAGTTGGTGTCAACAGACACAGAGCCTGCTGGAGTCAATCTCCCTCTGAAGGGTCAGCCCCCACACCGCAGCTCATTTTCTGTGGGCATTGCTAATTCTCACAGTCATTCAGCTTGGGAGTCAGTCCCACCCATTGATCTGCCAAAAGCAAACACAGAGAATACACACAACACACACAAGGGACACTCCTGGAATACATACACAGGTGATCAGGGAAACGGTGTCACTGGACCACACAGGATACCTACTACATGAGACCACCTAGCAAAGACTGAGACACACAGGAGATTTAACTAATGCATATAAGCAAACACAGAGAGGCAGCCAGAATAAGGAAACAAAGAAAAAAAATGTCTCAAATAAAAGAACAGGAGAAACTAAATGAAGAACTAAACAAAATGGAGGCAACCAACCTACCAGAGACAGAGTTTAAAACACTGGTTATAAGAATGCTTAAGGGACTTACTGAGAATTTCAACAAAGAGATAGTAAGCATAAAGAAAGACATAGAAACCATTTTTAAAAAGTCAGAAATAAAGACTACAATAACTGAAATGAAGACTACACTAGAAGGAATCAAAGCAGATTAGATGAAGCAGAGATCAAATCAGTGATTTAGAAGATAAGGTAGCAAAAAACACCCAATCAGAACAACAAAAAGAAAAAAGAATAAAAACAAAAAAACAAAAAACAAACAAACAAACATAGTGTAAGTTACCTCTGGGTCAAAATCAAGCATCACAACATTCACATTATAGGAATGCCAGAAGGAGAAGAGAGGGAGCAAGGGATTGAGAACCTATTTGAAGAAATAATGACTGAAAACTTCTATTACCTGGCAAAGGAAATAGACATACAAGCCGAAGAAACACAGAGAGTTCCAAACAATGAACCCAAAACGGCCCACACCAAGACATATTATAACTAGAATGGCAAAGGTTAAAACAAAGAGAGAATCTTAAAAGCAGCAAGAGAAAAGCACTTAGTTACCTACAAGGGAGCGCCCATAAGACTGTAAGCTGATTTCTCAAAGAAACTTTGCTGGCCAGAAGGGAGTGGCAGGAAATATTAAAAGTGATGAAAGCAAGAACCTACAACCAAGACTACTCTACCCAGAAGAGCTATCATTTAAAATTGAAGGAGAGATAAAAAGTTTCCCAGATAAGAAAAAGCTAACAGAATTCATTACCACCCAGCCAATATTATGAGAAATGTTAAGAGGATTTCTTTAAGAAGAGGAGGAAAAACAAACAAAAGAAGGTATAAAAATATGAATAAGGTGGGAGAGGAGGGAGGGGGAGCTAAATATATGGTGATGGAAAGAGAAAAAAATATGAATAATAAAATGGCAATAACGATACAATCACTTAAGAAGATCCATGCATATTGCCATCTATAAGAGACCCACCTTAGAGCCAAAGACACACATAGACTTTTACTTTAACTAGAAAGTGAAGGGATGGATAATTCAATAAAAGGACATAATCGTAGTAAACAAAAGGACATAGCATCCAACATAGGATCACCTAAATACTGGGTGTGCCAAAAACATTTTGTACACACATTTTAAGAGGTGTTATCTGTGTATTACATAAATACTGATGTAACCACTTTGAGTACCGCCTGTAATTGCAGAAGTCAAATATGACTTGTATTCATCTTTTGTTATTGATATATATCGAGTATTACAATTTTAATACAGTGTGTTCCTTTCTTAAGATGTGTATACATTTTTTAGCACCCTCTGTATATAAAACAAATATTGACTAACATAAAGTCAGAGACTGACAGTAACACAATCATAGAAAGAGACTTTAAAACTCCGCTGATTCCAATGGACAGATCCTTCAGACAGGAAGTCAACAAGGAAACAGTGGCCTTAAATGACACACTAGACCAGATGGATTTAATTGATATTTTTAGAGCATTTTACCCAAAAGCAGCAGAATATACATTCTTTTCAAGTTCACATGGAACATTTTCCAAGATAGACCACATGTTAAGTCTAAAACAAGTCTCAGTAAATTTAAGAAGATCAAAATCATATTAAGCATCTACTCTGACCACAATGGTATGAAACTAGAAATCAATTAAAAGAAAAAAATTAAAAACACACAAACACATAGAGGCTAAATAACATAATACTAAATGATGAATGAGTCAACAATGAGATCAAGGAAGAAATCAAAAGATACCTTGAGAGAAATGAAAATGAAAACACAATGATCCAAAATTAATGGGACATAGTGAAAGCAGTTTTAAGAGGGAAACACATAACAATGCAGGCCTACCTAAAGAAACAAGAAGAATCTCAAATAAGCAGTCAAACTTCTCACCTAAGGGAACTGGAGAAAGAAAAGCTAACAAAGACCAAAGTGAGGACAAGGAAGGAAATAATAAAGATCAGAGTAGAAATAAATGAAATAGAGGCTTATTAATAAAAAAAAAAATCAGTGAAACCAAGAGCTAGTTTTTTGAACAGATAAACCAAATTGACAGACCTTTAACTAGACTCATAAAATCAGAAATGAAAGAGGAGATGTGACAACAGACACCACAGATATACAAAAAAATCCTAAGAAAATAGTATGAGCAACTATACACCAACAGATTGGGCAATCTGAAAGAAATGGATACTTCATGGAAATATACAATCTTCCAAGGCTGAATCAAAAAGAAACAGAAAATCTGAACTGACCAATTACTACTAATAAAATGGAATTCGTAATCAACAAACTCCCAACAAACAAAAGTCCCACCCAGGCCAAATGACTTCACAGGTGAATTTTACCAAACATTCAAAAAAGAATTCACATCTATTTCTCTCAAAGTATTCCCAAAAATTCAAGAGGAGAGAAGGCTCCCAAGCTTATTTTATGAGGTCATTGTTCCCCTGATTCCAAAACCAGACAAAGACATTACAAGAAATGAAAACTGTGGGCTGATATCCCTAATGAACACAGATGCAAAAAATCCTCAACAAGATATTAGCAAACCAAATTCAGCAATACAGTAAAACGATCATACACCGTGATCAAATGGAATTTATTCCTGGTGTGAAAGGTTGGTTCAATGTCCACAAATCAATCAATGTGATAGACCACATAAACAAAATGAAAAATAAAAATCATATGGTCGTAGCAATAGATGCAGAAAAAGCATTGGCAAAATCCAGCATCCCTTTACTACAAAAACTCTCAGCAAGGTGGGAATAGAGGGAACATATCTCAACATAATAAAGCCATATACGACAAACCCACAGCTAACATTATACTCAATGGGGAAAAGCTAAAAGCATTTCCCTTAAGATCATAAACAAGACAAAGATGTCCACTTTCACCACTTTTATTCAACATAGTACTGAAGTCCTAGCCGTAGCAATCAGACAAGAAAAAGAAATAAAAGGCACCCAAATTGGAAAGGAAGAAGTAAAACTGTCATTATTTGCAGATGACATGATACTATATTTAGAGAACCCCAAAGGTTCCACCAAAAAAACTATTAGAATTGACAAATGAATTTAATAAAGTAGCAGGATACAAAATTAATATTTAGAAATCAGTTGTATTTTTATATACCAAAAATGAACTAGCAGAAAGAGAAATTAAGAAAACAATCCCATTTGCAATTGCATCAAACAAAATAAAATACCTAGGAATAAAGTTAACCAAGGAAGTAAAAGGCCTGTACTCAGAAAATTGTAAGGCATTAAAGAAGGAACAAGTAAATGGAAGCATTTAACATGCTCATGGATAGGAATAATTAATATAATTAAAATGTCCATACTACCCAAAGCAATCTATAGATTCGGTGTAATCCCTATCAAATTACCAATGGCATTTTTCACATAACTATAGCAAATAATCCTAAATTTTATATGGTACCATAAAAGACCCTGAATTGCCATCCAATCATGGGAAAAGAAGAGCAAAGCTGGAGGTATCACACTATGTGATATCAAGTTATACTACAAGGCCATAGTAATCACAACAATGTGGGGTTGGCATAAAAACAGACACATAGATCAATGGAACAGAATAGAGAGCCCAGAAATAAATTTATGCCTATATGGTCATTTAATCTATGACAAAGAAAGCAAGAATATACATTGGGATAAAGACAGCCTGTTGAATAAATGGTGTTGGGAAAATTGGACGGATACATGCAAAAATTGGAAACTGGACCACCTTCTTATGCCATATACGAGACTGAGCTCAAAATGGTTTAAAGACTTAAATGTAAGACTCAAAACCATAAAATTCCTAGAAGAAATATAGGAAGTAAACTCTCAGACATTATTACCTTTAGTAATATTTCTACTGATATATCTCCTCAGGCAAGGGAAACAAAGGAAAAAGTAAACAAATAGGACTATATCAAACTAACAAGTTTTGTACAGCAAAGGAAACCATCATCAAAACGAAAAGACATTCTACTGAATGGGAGAAGATATTTGCCAATGATACGTCTGACAAGGGGTTAATAGCCAAAATTTACTTTAAAAAACTCATACAACTCAACACCAAAAAACAATCTAATTTAAAAAATGTCCTGAGGACCTGAATAGATATTTCTCCAAAAAGGACATACAGATGGCCGAGAGGCACATGAAAAGATTCTCAATATAACAAATCATCAGAAAAATGTAAATAAAAACCACAATGAAGTATCACCTCACATCTGTCAGAATGGCCACCATCAATAAATCAACAAGTGTTGTCAAGGATGTGGAGAAAAGGGAACTCTTATCCATTGTTGGTGGGAGTGCAAATTGGTGCAACCACAATGGGAAACAGTATGGAGTTTTCTTTTAAAAATTAAAAATAGAACTATCTTAGGATCTATTCACTCCTAGGTATTTATTCAAAGAAATCCAAAATACTAATTTGAAAAGATACATGCACCCCTGTGTTTACCGCAGTGCTATTCACAGTAGCCAAGGTATGGAAACACCCAAAATGTCCATCAATAGATGACTGGATAAAGAAGAGGTGGTATAGATATACCATGGAGTATTACTCTATGATAAAAAAGAATGAAATCTTACCACTTGCAATAACATGGATGAACCTAGAGGGTATTATGCTGAGTGAAATAAGTCAGACCATGAAAGACAAATATCATATGATATCACTTATGTGTGGAATCTAAGGAACAGAATAAATAAACAAACAAAACATAAATAGACTAATAGATACAGGAAACACGCCGAGAGTTGCTAGATGGGAGGATGGTTGTGGGAATGGGTAAGAAAGGTGAAGGGATTAGGAAGTACAATTGGTAATTACAAAATTGTCACAGGGATGTGAAATACGAGGGCTGTCTGGAAAGTATCCAGCCATGTAATATGAAAAATAGAGGCATTTATGGCTGGATATTTTTCCAGACAGTCCTGGTACAGTATGGGGAATATAATCAATAATATTGTAAAAACTGTGTATAGTGTCAAATGGGTACTAGGCTTATTGGGGGCAACACATACATTATATAAATGCATAAATATTGCTCTATACACCTGAAACTCATATAAAACTATAAGGAATACAAGAGACTATCACTTAATGGGCATCCATGGGGATTGGTAGATGCCAGATAAATGTAATTAAGACTTTCTGTCAACCGAACGCAAGCAACAGGCACTGTATCAACTATAATTGAAAAAGCATTAGCCACAAGATATAAAGTATAGTATGTGGAATATAGTCAATGGTCATGTAATCGCTATGTCCTCTGTCATAGGGGTTGTAGACTTGTTGGGATTATCACTGTGTGAAGTGTGTACATGTCTGATCACTATGTTGTTTTTATACACCTGAAACTTACAATAATAATAAAAAGAATGCTAACCAAGATCAAGAGGGGCATCATATAATGATAAAAAGCATGGTCACAAATTTGTGTGCACAAAACAAAACCAATAAGAAATCCAAGGAGAACTTGATAAAAAATGAAATGATAATTATAGTGGCCACTTTAGATTGCATATTTCAGAATCTGACAGTCCCACTAGACAACAGATGAAGACAAAGAGACATAATTACAGTCACTACGCTTGTTCTAGACAGGCAGATGGAAACCCTCACAGGCTGCGAACATAGAATATACACTTTTTCCTATGTCTCCGCTACATTTCCAAAGCTAAGCAGTCAGCACTCATTCAGAACATTTTGTAGACTACTTACTATGTGCTGTTTCCAGGGCTGGAGATACAGCAGTGCGTAAGAAAGGCAAAATCCCTTCTCTGATGGAGTTTAGATTCTTGGTGTATATATGGCCACAGAGAAAAACCTAAGGGATTTTTCAAAGTAGGAATTATGAAACATTGATATTAGAAATGAAGAATTTATATCTAGGTATGGATATAGATATACTGTGTGTGTGTGTGTGTGTGTGTGTGTGTGTGTGTGTTCACTCATTCTTTCATACATTTTCTGCTTAGAAATTAGCAAATAGTACATTGCTCTTCATTTGGTTAAGGCCATTTCTCATATATTATATAATGTTGACTCCATTAATAATAACCTTTTTCTCTTTTTCAGTTTCCTTGCAGTCCTTTGATTACACTGCAGATAGCTTTAGATTTCCTGGAAGATTACTTTAACACAGGGCCGAGAGTCAGACCCTTCCCTGGTAGCAGTATGTAACTAGAATTCAGTGCATTTTCTTCATTGTATTTAACATCAGGTTCCTGTTTATGACAAGCCACTTTGGTTTTCTCTTTAGGGTACCATGTGTTTCCCTTTTAAGCATATGCATTTAAAGGTTAATAATAGTACAGGAGTGCAAAGATCTGGTGAAAATGAAGAGAAGCAAAGAGTATGTCATAGCTGATGCTTGGAGCTGATGGGCCACGTCCCTGGAGGTCCCTGCACCTTAACCACATATGGATTCAGACCATTGACTCCACTCTTAGTGGCCCAGGGCAGAGTCTCACAGCAAATGGGGTCTTCCTAGTGCAGAACAAACTTGTGCCTATGCCAGAGGGACATCCAGAGGCTGCAGGGGCTAGTAAGATGGGAGGAGGTTGTCTGGTCAGAGAAAAGCACAAAGAGTTGGTCGCCTTTGAGCGTATTATACCTTGTCATTGCTCAGTCATTGGGGACGGAGGTCGGGGGAGGAAGGGGGATGTGGAGGACGAGCATCCCAGGCCCAGGCACTGTTTCTGCAGAGGCACAGGCACATGCCTGGCCCTGGCCATTTGGAAAAGTACCCTCAGCCCAGGGTGCCCAGAAACTGGAGGGCAGGGGACAGGTGCTCCGAGAAGCAGACAGGGCCAGCTGCTGAGGCCAGGCTCTTCATCCCTGAGCAGGAAAAAAGCTGCAGGCTTGGGGCTGGGGGAGGCCAGGCTCTTCCATTTACCTTGTGCTGGAGAAATCCTCTGAGTGGGGCCAGCAAAGCAGCCTCCAGAGAGACTGTCCCCTCGTAGACCCCAACCCCACTCTTCTCAACTAGCCTTCTAGCCTCACCCTGAGCTCCAGCGCCATGGGTTGCCTTGAGTCATCTGGCCTTCACTAAAGTCATTTACTCTCTGTGGCCCTGTTTTCTCAGTTGTAAGGAAAAGAAGTAGGGCACAAGAGGGCTCCGTGTGAAGGATGATGAGTCCTCCCCAATCGCGCCTGCTCCATTTCGCGCCCCCTCCTGTTGCCACACCTGAGGGGGCCGCTCCTTGCCTCCCCATCTAACTTCGTCCCTCCTTGACCAAATCATTTTCTATAGAACAATGGTGGTCCTGCCAGCTGTTACTCAAAAAACTCTTTCAGCCCACCTCACCACCAGGACAAAGACTGTGCTCACACCTTAGTGCACCACAGCTGGCCTTCCACTAACTGTGAAGTTGGGTGCCAGGGCGTGGCAGACTGGGGAAGCAGGCAGGCAGCGCCAAGTGGGTGCTTCCTTGGCACTAGGACTAGAGGAGAGGAGAGGGCCAAGTATGGCGACGTCTGCAGGACAAGGCATCTGGAAGCCCAGGGAGTTAAGGCTCCTGCCAGCCAGCCAGCCTACCCGAGTTCCAGCGCCTGCTTGGTGGCCCCCCTGCAGGTGTGAGACTGTAGGCAAGTCTCTTCCCCTCAGTTTCCTTCCTGGAGAAATGGGGGCTGTACCCGCTATTTTACAGAGTGGTATGAGGAAGGGTGATCAATCCACATAAGATGCTGAGTGCTGTTCCTGGCACGGGGTGGGTTCTTGTTGAGTACTCGCATACTCATTACTGTTTACTCAGACTTTCCTCGTGGTGCAGATACCTGGGTTCCCAGCTCGAGTGATGGCAAGAAGTGGGTAGCCTTTGCCCTTGTGGTGGGATTGGGCAAGGCATGCTGGTCATCCTGGGTCTGGCACCCACTGGGGCCAGACAGCAAGGCCAGGGGCTGGGCCAGAGGTATCAGCCTAACCATGTGTAAACAGGCAGACACCCCCAGGAGCTCTGGCTTTGAAGTCGGAAGCAGCACTGCCTCCTGGTTCCTGCTTGCCCGCTGCACTGCTGATGGCTTATTAAACATGTCCAGGGCACCAGGAAGGTTCTGGCTATGGTGCGGGCCGGCCTGTGACTGCACCTCAGGAGCAGGGTACACCCGGCAGGTTGGGGAGCCCCAGGCAGGCAGCTTTAACACACCAGCCCCTGGAGGAAGCAGCGTTGTGGTCCAGCCAGCCACTGGCTCATTGTGCCACCCCTCACTTCCCCAGGCTCCTGTCAGCAGGCTGAAGGCTATGTCAGCTCCCAGGCCACTGGAGAAGACAGGTGCCCCTGGAGCAGAGGCTGAGAAGGCGCTCTCCTTAGGGATAAGATCAGATGGCTGTCCTAATGTTCTGGCCCCAGGCCAAATCCTCAGCCTCTCTCCTCCTTTACAGATGTCAGCATCGATAGCTGAGAGTCTTACTTGGCTGCCGAAGGGCCTGTTAGCCTGCCTTTGAAAATTGCTTTTTTTGTTCATATATAGAAACAGGGTCAAGGCAGCTTGATGTGGTAGAAGAAGCTAGCTCTGGGACCAATGCCCTGTGCAGGTGCAGCTTGGCCTGGTGAACAAGTCTCTTTCCCCTCCCTCCATTCCAGAACCTGTTTCTTCTTTAAAGGAGCTGTGACCGGGAGTCAATGAGACTGCATGTGCAAAGGGCCAAGCATGGGGCCTGGTACATAGTAAGTGCTCGGTAATGTCTTCTTTTTTTCTCCATGAAAAAGCAGCTGCCTTTGGGAACTGTGCTTTGGTGCCTCCTGATTAGCCAGGGACAGGAGCTTTAGCTGCATGGGTGCCTGAGTGATAGATGAGGGACAGGGCGGGGGCTGCGTGGGGATAGGAGGTCATGAGGGTACAGGGAGCTGGGAGGCAGGGCACCTGCTCAGTGATGGCTGATTTCTCACGTGTAAAGGGGTTGAGAAAGACAGCTTTGAGAACTAGTCTGAGAGCTGGTTGTGGGCAGCGGTAGGCAGATTCTTCTGTGGGTGGGTGCCTTCTAGACACCCAGAGCCTGGCCCCCTCTAGGCACTCTCACCCTGGGCCTCTAGAATTTGCTTGACAAAATGAGATAGATTGAAGACTAATTTCTTTTCCTGGGCTTACCCCGGGGGATTTCGATGAGGCTGATCCTTGCCGACAGCATACTTGCACATTAGAAATCTCATCTCTTCCTCACAACAACATTGGAGGCTGATACAATTGTCTTGTTTCACAACAGAGAACACTGAGGCTCAGGGGAGTGACTTGGCTTGCCTGGGGTCCCACAGGCCCTGCACTGGGAGGAGGGCAAAGCTGGCATTGGTGAACTGTTTCCTATGGCATACCAGCAGTGATGGCACCAGAACATCAATCATCCATCCCAGGGACTCTTGGGGAACTCGTCAACCCTGCTGGCCCAGGGGAGAGGGGAGAGCCAAGGCAGCCCGTGGCAGGTCTGCTGTGCTGTGTATGCGTTAGCGTCCTTGCTTTTCTCTAGCAGGCTCGATAAATCTCTGTATCTTGTGGTTTCTGGGTATGTTCGGCGATTCCCTGTCCCAAATGGTGCTTCATTCTCCACTTTAGCTTCTCCCATTTGACACTGCCAGTCGAGATCCTTTCCTCTGGGTGGTCATCCTGCTACCAAGTCTTAAGTGTTCTTGCCAACATCAACGCCCCTAATCCTAACAACAGCCTTTTACAGAGGAAGAAGCTGAGGTTCAGAGCAGTGCCTTATCCAAGGTCATAGAGCTGGAAGAGGCAGAGTCAGGACTCAGACCTTCCCAGCCCCTTGTCTTGTTTCAGTCCTCCTCACAGCAGGTCCGCTCAAAGCTCCCTCGCCCAGCCCACTACCCCACTTTGGTGCTGCTTCTCCAATTTGAATTAGAATAGTCACTTCAGAACTTGGGCAATTCCCAAGCCTCATCATGGGAGCTGGGACCTGAGAGAGACACACACATGTAATGACATAATTATGTGCACTGGCAGCCAAGTCCCCACTCAAAAGCTGGGGACTATGGGGACTCACCTGGCATGTAAGCGAGGGCCTGGCTTCCATGTGCAGCCAGTGACTGCTCCAGTGGCTGAAGGCTAATAAAAGAAGCAAATTATTCATGCAAACAGTGAAAGTCCCCGCTTAGAGCTATTGTTGTAACGGTGCTGGCCCCATTTCAGCATTATTCCCCAGGAGCAAGGCCTGCTGAGCAAATCCCACGTGCGTTGTCTTTGGTTTGACGTCACAGTGATTGATTTTAAAATGGAAAACCTCCAACTCTTCTCTGAAGGTTTTTCCTTGTTGAGTGTGCTGGTGTCTGATCTCTGAGGTCTCTCCTTTACTGGGGAGAGTGTGTAATTTGGAGAGGAGCCCAACTATCTCACGTGCGCACACACACGCGCACACACATATTCTAGAGATGGCTAGGGCCGAGAAAAGCCATTTCCCCTGTCCCTTGCTTTCAACACCTGGGAGAGATGATGACCCCTGTCTTCCTGAAGCTCTGCAGAGATACAGGCCTCCTGCCTCCATCAGGAAGGACTGTCATCCCTCTTCCAACCAGACTTGTAATTCAGTGACATTTTCAGGCAGCGGACGTTTGATGAGTCTCCTCCTAGCACCCACCCACTCCTGCCCCTGGTAATTTCTGGAGGGATTTGTCTGGAATGCAGAAATGCACTTAGACCAGCTCCTGGGGGCAGCTGGTGCAGGCAAGCTGCGGCAATGCTGGGAGACCTGTGCACAGGCGTAGTTCCCGCCACTCCCACTGCAACCCTCTGGCTGGCAGGATGCGGTGGGAGAGTGCTGTGTCAGCCAGCAGGGTCTGCTCACACCTGCAGGACGGTGGCTGCCCTGTGGTCCTGTGTGGTATGGCTAGGGGAGCCCCAGGCATAAGTGTGGGGCAACAGAGACTCCGAGAAAATCCACAGAAACTCTTTTCTTCCCCATATTGTCGACTGGAGCTGAGGCCCACACAGGTTAAGTCACAAGGCAGACCTCAAGACCACCGGACTGGTGCTTTGAGCCCAGTTAGTTTGACTCCAGAGCGCCAGCTCTGACCTACGATACAAGCAGGAGCTCATTGTGCCCTCTGGGATCTGCCTCTCTGTGCAAAACCTCACAGCAACGTTGGGCAGCAGCACTCCCATCTGCTCTTACTCCTAGCTCCTTTTACCTTTCCTCACAGCCGGCCCCATCCTCTTAGCCTTTGCCCTCAATGTTCGTTTGTCTCTAGTATGCCCCATTTCCCCAGGTCGCACGCCTGACCTGGAACTTGTTACTTGGAATTCACCAGCCCCACAGATGGGGAAAACTCACCCTCCTTCCAGCCTCATTTTGTGGGTGAGGAAACTGGCGGCCCCGGGAATTAGCAGTTCAGCTCACTTGCCTTTCACATATTCCGTGCCTCGCCCTCAGCACTTCACAGCAGTGTGTCCCCTGGGCTGGCATATCGTCCTTTAACGGTGAGATGCCTGGGCCCAGCACAGTTCCTGCGCTGTGTGCCCACGTTCCATCCCTCCTCCCTTCCTGCCTCCTTTCCTCTAGACAGCCCGTGGGGGCTAAGTTCCTGTACTTGGGGATCAGCTCCTCCAGGATCTCAGGGGTTCAGGAGCTGGGCCTGGAGGCATGGTGCTACCTGATGCCCATGGGCCACACTTGCAGGCCAGTTTGGGTCCAGCCAGTCACGGCCTGGCTCGGGAGCCCGAGGAGCAGAGAATGCCACTGCTGCAAACCTCCCCTGGGATCTTGTTCCTAGAGATGCTGAGGAGCAGGAGAGGCTAGAATGTGTGAGTTTGATCACGTCCTTTAACCTTGCCGAGTCCCTGCAGGGCTTTCCGAGACAGTAGCTAACGATGTGGAGGCACCTCTCTCGGAATGCGGCTGAGAACAACGTAAGGCTTTCGTTTG
Organism: Lyroderma lyra; assembly: GCA_004026885.1. Classification (NCBI taxonomy): domain Eukaryota; kingdom Metazoa; phylum Chordata; class Mammalia; order Chiroptera; family Megadermatidae; genus Lyroderma; species Lyroderma lyra. The sequence goes on from PVJL010000269.1 coordinate 253,349, forward strand.
CTGCAGCCCAGGTGGGAGAGTAGAGCCAGGAGCTGAGGGAGGAAGGGTTTGCTCCTGGCTGCCAGGAGGACCGATCCACGCAGGCTGCTGTCGCGTGACGGTGTGAATGTCGGTGGGCAGAGGGGTGCCGAGCTTCTAGAGACCAGATTCTTGGAAGTGTGCTGAAGGCTAACCGCCCCGCTTCACTCTCTGACCTACAAATGGAGTCATTGACACAGAAGGTGGGGGAGGGACCATCACACCCCGTCAACACTGTGGTGTCTTCTGGCCAAACCATTAGACAAGAGAACAGGAGTGACACAGATGCTCTTTTTGAACCTGAAATCCTTTTTAAACTGCCACTCCAGCTCCAGTGAGCCAGTGAGGCCAGCAGCAGTAGGGAGCCCCTTGGGCCCTGCTCAGAGGGTCAGAAAAAGCCCATTCACTCCTCGCCTTATCCTGGATACTTAGACAAATATTGTGGTAATGTAGGTCAGTGAACTGAATGGCACCACACCAGCAGGATCATAGGGGCTACCAGCCCACACACCGGCCCACTCAGGCTGATGAGAATGTAAACAAGAAGTGCTGAGAGCCCTCCACCCCCCACCCCCGGCCCTAGGCCTGTGTTTATGTAGCACTTAAACCACCTCTGGGGTCCTTGCTATCTACCATTGAAAGCCCTGAAGCTTTTTGAAGTTCCCCTGAAGTTAATAAAATTAGTTTGCCCTCATTGCAAAACCCTGGTTTGCGGAGAGATGGACCCTCCACCAACTCCGTGGCATTTAGCTTTTTAATATTTTATAACCCAAGGAAAAGTGGGCGAGGAGGACCTGCAATAAAAAGTCTTGTGAAAGGTCTTTTTGCTCATAGGTAGTGTGCCTGCCACCCCGAGTCTCTCGTCACCGGGAAGCACAGGCAGCCGTTGGAAGGCCAAGCAATGACTGACTATGTTCTAACTTGAGAGAGACCAGCACTGGGCGTGTGACACATTCAGGCCCACGGTGGGCTTTCTGGCTCACTCTTGGATGAGCGTATCCCCCAACCACATGTCCACTTGAGTGATTTCCTTCTACTCCCCCAGGAGCCAAGGGCCACCTTCTCTCAGGAGTCCCTCCCTCCCCACCTCCAGATCATGTGCACATTTACTGAGACCTGCCACGGGTCAGGGCCATGTAAATCTCGAACTCCTGGCCTGTCTGGTGAGGGAGACAGACCAAGCTCTTGGGACAGGAGGCGACTGCCATGGGGGAAGTGGCCTGAAGGAGGGTGTGCACGGGCTGAGCCAGGAAAAGCATGGGAATGTAGGAGGGAGGACAGTATGACAGAGGGGCATGGGGAAATTTGAGGGTGATATATTCAGTAACTTGATTGTGGTGATGGTTTCATGGGTGTGTATATATATCCTAACTTATCAAATTACGTCCCTTAAATATGTGCATGCTATTATATATCAGCTGTGCCTCATTGAAGCTGTTAAGAAGCAAAAGACCACGGACACGAGCAAATACTGCACGTGTCGCAGCAGCCACGGTGAGGTGTGCACTTAGCATTCACTCCGGCATTCAGGGAGTGTCCAGTGAGGCAATGCTGCCATAGAGGAGAGACATTCTGCCTTCACAGACCTGGTGTCCTGGTGGGGATCAATGAAGAACAACAGATAAAGCTATGACGTACATCATGGAGCGCTCTGCCCTCTGAAGACAGGGACAGGCGGAGGGGTTGCAGAGGAGCTGGAGCCAAGGGTCAGTGTGCAGGGAGCCATGGCCTCTGAGGGCACAACGGGCTCGGAGACCCTGACTGGGGCCCTTGCTGGGGACCAGGGGCTGGTACGGAGACGGGGCGCCCTGCCTCTCCCAGTGCTCAGTCCACAGGCAGTGAGGCAGAGGCGGGTGTACACATTACCTTTCCCTAGGACATGCATGCGTCCCTCGAAGCAGGAGCTTTGATTTGTTCTCAACTACATGCCAGGCACATGGTGGGCTCTCAGTGGGAGAGTGTGGTGAGGAGTTGCTGTCTGAGAGAATACCTCCCTGTGTTGCTCGTTCGGTTGTGTTGGTGCCTTTAGAAGTGTGTCCTCTGAGCAGGGTGGAAGCTCCTGGTGCAAGCACCGTCCTTCTTCATTTCTCGGCCAGCTACTGCGCCAGGGCAGGTCTTGCATCGTAGCCACATCTGTCTGGGGGTAGCTAAAGCCCGGGACCCTCCCATGCTGCCCCAGTGGGCCCAGGGTGTCCTGGCAATACCACCTGCCTGTTTCTCTCACTTGGCGTAGTCAGCTGTGGTCTTGCTCTGCTTTGCAGAGGCCCAGCAGACTTGAGTTTGTATTTCTGCTGCGCTCCTGATGCAGGTGGTTATAGACCACTCAAGTCTTGTGTCTGCACTCAGCTCTGCCATCTCTGAGGTAGGAGTGAAAACACTTGTGCTTGAGGGATCCATGGGACCCCCTAATGCCCGAGGGGCTCTGAGGGGTTGAAGGATGCTGAAGGGCTGAGAGACTCTGAGGCTCTCGCGCACTCTCTCTCTCTCTTGCTCTCTCTCTCTCCTAGTGATAGGCAGCCTCAGGAGCAGAGGCTGAGTTGGGGACGGGAGGCAGCAGTGGATAGCTTCAGTCATAGGGAATATGGAAGGGCTGGTTCAGAGCTGTTGGGTCCTGGTCACCTACTGTGCCCATCTGGGCCCTGCTTCCCAGACTCCTGGCCATACTGGGTGCACAATTCCACATGCAGGCCGAAACCTGGGAAACCTGGGAAAACATTCAGGACTGGTGACATCTTTTTGCCCTGATCCTGCATGTCCTGAAGGTCAGAAGAACCATCTGCATTCAGTTCACCCAGCAGCTTTGCTGCACCCACCGCAGCAGGAGAAACAGCGCCCACAGACAGGGCAGAGCTGGGGAGGGAGGGCAGAGCTCATAGCAGCCCTAGCCTACAGGGGTTGCTCTGCTGGAGCCATGTCCTGAAGGACGAGGAGGAATTCACATATCTGAATGAGATTTGTGAATTATAAAGGGCTGTGCAAGTGGAAATGATTATTCTTATCATTATTTGTATCCGATTCATCCATCACTGGGGAGAGGAGGAATGTGAGTACCTTTTATCTGGCGCTATGAATCAAATAGAATAGGATATGTTTTTCCAAAAGGTTTTTAGGGTAAATGGGACACTTTCTGCTTTTCAAAACAATCCATCTGGGGCCTTTGGCTGAATCTTAGGCAGAAGTTTCTGAGGCTGAAAGCAGCCCATCTCACAGGGGTCCCCCAGGAGTCTCCACCTCAGAAAGGGAGCCTGGTGGAGCCACAGGTCCCACTGCTGGCAACACCTCTGGCCTCCGTGCTGCTGCCTGTTCCAGCACCTGCTCAGACCAGACCTGTCCCCAGAAAGTACTCAGACCAGTGCATGGGGCCTGGAGAATGGGAGAAGGCTCCCCGATTTCTCCTATGCCCCTCGAGGCCAAGTTGAGCCTGGGCTCCAATGCAATGAGCAGCAAATCTCAGGAAGAAACGATGTCAGCCAAGTTGAGATTCTCTGGGGGAGGGTCTGGTCTTTAACATGCATCTGTACATGTACAGCCCTACTTCTTTTACACAGATGCCCAGCACCCTCCTGGCACAGGCCCTAGAGAGGAGCTGGGCAGGGCAGGGAGGCCACCTGGCAGTGGTGCGCCTTCCTTGAAGGGAATACCTGAGCTTTGAAGGGCCTCAGGAAGGGGAGAGTAACACTTCAGTCTTTCCTATGCTCAGTCCCTTGGGGAGAAGGTTCAAGGTGAACATAGCTCGTGGTGAAATCAGAGCTGTAGCAAGCTGATGGTTTCATGCACACGTGTCCCTCCTCTCAGCCCAGGCCTCTACCAAAGGGCAAGGGGGCACGAGCTCTGCACCCAAGGGCCTGGCATGGACACCAGGGAACCCGTGGAAAAGGGACTTCTGCTGGTGTAGAGACAGGAGGGTGTCATAGAGGAGGGGACCGGGGGCGGCTGAGGAGTAGACGTGGGCCAGGCCAGGAAGGGGGCCTCGGGCAGAGTGAGTACAGCCGTGTGCTGAAATGCACATGCCGGTATCGGGTTGGGTGGCAGAGACCAGGTTCTCAGAGGTGCCTCATGGAAGAGGAAGCCGGAGAGAGAGTGAGATGTGTCTAGAAAACCTGGATTCTTGTCCTGGGGTGTCCAGGAAATTGGTCATGAGGAGAGTACCACTAGCTGTCACTAGACGTGTGCTGGGGAAGGTGTAGGCAGGGTGGCTTTGGATTCTCAGCTACCTCTGCCCTGTGAGCTCTGTGACCTTGGACGAATGACCTAACTCAGTTTCCACATCTGTAAAGTGGAGAAAGTGTCTCTCTTACGTTGCTGCTGTTAGGCTAGTGTGTTGGTCCCCATGCGACTCACAGCTGCTTGGTACACAGCCCAGGCTCAGTAGGTGTTGGTGGTGGCGGGTGCTGATGGTGATGGGGGGCCAGTCATCATCGTGGCTTCAGTGCCTTCCATTACACTGGTGTGTCCTTGGCCTTTTCTAGCACACACTGATGCTTTCTTTCTGTGGGGCTGGGTGTGTGGGAACAGGTGATAGACGACTACAACGTGATCGGCCGCTCCCTGTTCAAAAAGGAGACCAACATCCAGCTCTTCGTGGGGCTCAAGGTGCACCTGTCCACTGGGGAGCTGGGGGTCATTGACAGCGCCTTCGGCCAGAGTGGCAAGTTCAAGATTCACATCCCTGGTGAGTATGATTATTTCCTCTTGCTTGTGGGCACTGGCAAGCCCTGGAGAGATGGCAGAAACAGTGCCCTGACAGTGCACCCTTGGCTCAGGGTTCTGGGCCTGCCTGTGCTGACTCGCAGGGCCCAGCCCACCACGTGCCATGACCTCTGGTCCCACCAGATTGTGGCTGGAAAGCCATTGTGGATCCTAGAGGAGGCTGGTCTGGAGTCAACATCTGAGCCAGGGTTAAGGTCTGAATCTGAGTTCTTATGTCACTGTGACCACGTAGAGTGGTGACCTTGATTATGTCACGTGGTTTGTCTGTAAGGTGGAGATGACAATTCTGATCTGACAGGTAGTTCTGAGGGAGACAGTCGGTGATTAAGACCACCAAGGGTCGGCACACTCTCTCGGTACCAGTAGAATTTCCCAGAATGTGAGTTGCCACCTCCTTGTGAGACCCACAGGCCCCGCTGAGCCTCTGCTCAGCCTGAGCTGGGCTTTGTCCGTGGTAGGGCCAAGAACGTGCGTCTGCTGCGCGGCGTAGGGCACTCGCGTTTCTTTAGCTCCGCCAGCTCTCCCGTCACCCATGCCTTCTTCCCACACCCATTTTCCTGAGGTCCTGCTGCACGCCAGACGTGGCGCTGTGGTCACAGGAGGGGACAGGCGTGCACACGGTCAGTGAGGACAGACTGTGTTGCACAGAAAAATAAAGCAGGGCAGTCAGGGAACACCTCTTTGAAGAGGTCGCAGTCAATTGGAAGCCTGACCAAAGAAAGGGAGACAGCCCTGCAGATGCCTAGGGAAGAACCTGCCCTGGACAGCGGGGGAGCCAAGTGCGAAGGCCCTGAGGTGGGGATGAGATTGGTGTGCGTTTAAGGACAGGACAGTGGGCAGGAGTGGCCTGAGCGTGATGTGTTGGATGCCAGCCAGGGCTCTGCCATAGCACCTGGTGGCAGGGTAAGGACCGGCGGGTGTTTCGGTGTTAGCAAATATAAGGGACGCACCACAGGCTGCTTATCCTCCAGCATTGTGATTCATCAGTGATCCAACCTGCAGCAAAGTTGAGGAGTTTTACAGTTAACTTCCTGTCAGAGTGTTGCTGTCTCTGCATAGCTGCAGAGCTCTGGGTCATACCCTGAGGGATGGAATGTCATCAGGAGGTTTGAATCAGGTCAGCAATGTGATCTTGGGGTGCAGCTTTTGAGTAAAATTTCCAGATAGGGTGTTACCCTGGCCCCAGCTAGGAAGCAGGATTCCCAGCTCTCTGGCAGCTCACCACCCCCTGTCCTGAGAGCCTGGCAGGAACCTTGCCCCCTGAGCCCTTCCTAAAGGCCAGAGGGCCAGGCGTGGCATTTGCTTCTCATGAAAGAGGGCAGTGGTCATGGGAGGCCTGCGTCCCTGCACACTTTGCCCTGCTGTTTGACTGTGCCCCAAGGCCCTGGGGAGGTGGCGCTGAGTCCCATCACCCACTGGACTGACCGCCCCAAAGCACTTACCCCTCCCCACAGGCGACTTGAGGCCTTGCTGTTGCAGACAGAGGGGAGGGCATGTCTGTTTGTTTCTTTTGGGGGAGGGCGGGGGTAGGATTGTGCTGATCTTCCCTGTATCTCCCCTTCCTCTAGCCCAAGGCAAACTCAAAGTTGGGGTGTTCCCAGAACAGGCGAGAATGCAGGAGAAGGCTTGTTTGGGGGTGCTGAGTGGGAGTGGCGGTAGGGGAGACGTGGTGACGCTGCCACAGTCAACTTGAGTTCACAGGCCTCTATGCGGTCAGCGTTGCCTGTTTAATAGGTCCGCTTCCTGTTTGTGCCTTTTAAGCTTTTTATTAAATATAACTGGTCAGATTCCTTCAATCTCTCCCAACCCGTCTGCCCACCCCCTCCTCCTGCTTGTCTTTTCCCGCCGACTCCTCCCATAAAGAATTGCATTTAATGGGTTTGAAGTGCCTTAATTGTGACAGACTCTTCAGGAGACCCAGGCCACCCAGAGCCGGGTGGAGGAGGAGAGAGCGCCCCCGGCTGCAGGTGGGGAGTGGCAGCACGGGGACGCCCAGGCTGTGCTGCTGCACAGTTTAAGGCTCCTGCATCAGGGGACGGCTCAGGGTCTGTCCCAGCCCTCTGCCTGTGGGTACAGACGGGTTCGAACGCAGCTTACCGGCCTCGCTGCTGGCTCTGCAGGGTGACCCAGCTGGGGAAGGCAGACTGAAGAGCCCTCTGGGGTGTCCTCCCCTTTGTCCCTGACTGACCCCCAGGCCCAGAAGCTCTTTCCAACCATCTCGGTTAGTTAGCCAAGCCAAAGGGCCCGGCATTCCATGGAATAGGAAATGTTGCTTACACAAACGAGTAAATGAAGGAGTTCAGTGGAACAGACTGGCCTGGAATGAACAAATAATGAACCCAGACCCGTGGGGGCCAAGGAGCCCGGTGCTAGGTATGCTGTGGGCCTCTCCAGAAGTTCCTCCACCATAGGCAGGCACCAGTGTCGTTGAGCTTCCTCAGCACAGCCATCTCCCGATGGCATGGCTTCGGGGGCTCTAGTTCTTGACAGACAGCTTTGAAGGAGAGAATGCCAGTCCGTTCAACTCAGCAAATGCCCGTGGAGGCTCAGGGCTGGGGATGCCAAGATCATTCTGACAGAGTCCTGCCCCAGTGCATCTTCACTGGCAGAGATGGAGGCACAGACCAGCACAGGGGCACATGGCCGGGAACGGGGTGTCGGGGGGAGTAGCCATCCCGAGGAAGAGTCAGGGAAAACTTCCCAGAGGAGGTGCTGTCCAAGCAGGGATTAGATGGGGGAAAGGAGGTATATGGAGAGGGCTGGAATTAGATGTGTGATGTTCTCTAGATCCTTGTGAGAAGGCCATGGGCCAGGGAGTGCAGGTCCGCCTGGATGTGGGAATTCTCACTTTGCCTCTCCAGGGACTACATTCCTTCCTTGCTGCCAGTACCATTCTTCAAGCCCAAACAAGACCCCTTCCTCTGTGGAGGTGTGCTTGGTGCCCCTCTCTGGTCCCCCCAGCATTGCCAAGAGTACTCATGCAATAGGAGGCCAGCGTTGGGCAGGTAGGGGGCACCTCTGTGATCTGACTCATCCCATTCTGCAAGTGAGGAAACTGAGGCCCCTTGCTCCCAGCTGTACAACCAGTAAGAGCCCAGAGCCTCTGTCTGCCTGTTCAGTCCCCAGGGAGACAGCACAGTGGTCACCAGAAGCGAGGGGCACAGAGGCACTGCCAGCTGGCTCTTCGGTCAGAGCCGTTCCAGCACTCTCTCACAGGACTCGGGTTCAGCAGACCTCCTCAGATGCCTTGCACCGAAACAGTGGGCATACAGCATCACCTTTGTCTTCCGGGACTTGGAAAGGTGGCCCAGGCTTCCACTCATCTGTCTTTCATCAGCTGTTTATTGGGTCCTTCGGGTGCCAGGGGAAACAGAGCCTGGGCTGGCGAGGGGAGAGGGGAGGCGATACTGAACATTGGCTTGGTCTGAGCACTCATTAGGGCAGCACTACCCCTTGTGCTCTCAGTACCTGACATTAGTTTTGGAGGGTGGGCAAGCCAAGCCAGGGCTGCAGGGGCCATGGCCCAGTTCCTTGAAGGTTCACCTGGCTTAGCATAGGGCATGGCCTCCCAAGTCAGGTAGCCCTGGCCCCTCTCTCTGCCCATAATCCCTTCTGATTGTGCAGGCTGTTCCCCACTTGGAGCTTTCACCCCTCAGTGCTAACATGGGATGAATCATTCTGATTTTCAGGGAGGGAGTGCAGCTTAGATCACATACTTCCTACCCACAGTATCTGACCCAGGACAGGGGCTCTGTAAATGGTGGCTGGGGTTGTGTATTGTATTTGCCCACCAGACACCTGTCCTCATTGGGGGTAACATGTGTCCTCTGAGGTTTCTCCTGAGGCCTCTCTTCTTAGCTTGAGAATCTTCTCCCTATGTCCTCACATGATCGGCCTCTGTATGTGTCTGAATCTCCTCTTCTTATAAAGACATTAGTCCTCTTGGAGTAGGCCTTACCCATATGACCTCATTTCACCTTAATTACCTCTTGAAAGGCCCTGTCTCCAAATGCAGTCCTATCTGAAGTACAGGAAGTTAGGACTTGAACATTGGAATTGAGGGGGTACACAATTCCACCCCTAGCAGTTGGGAAGGTGGACAGTATGCAGACCATCTCCCAAACATTTGTATTTTGGCAAACCACATCAGAGTGTACAGGGCATGTGTGAAGTACCAGCAGAGTGTATTGCAGGACCCTAAGAGTGTCTGGGGAAAGGAAGCCTTCCCCAGGCATTGGCCTTGCCCCAGGCCCTGGAGGATGACTAGGAGCCCTTCAGACAGAGGTTGAGGGGAGTGACTCAGGCAGAGAAGGGGTCTGAGCAGAGCTCTGAGGCAGAAAAGATCAGTACTGCCAGGGAAAGCTGTGCCCATGGACCTGGCAGGTGATAGGGCTGCAGACTGGCAAGGGCCACCACGTGTGACCTGGTGAGCAGAGAGAAGACGTTTGTCTCTATCCTAAGTATAGAGAAGAGCCGTCACAGGTCCTATAGCAGGCTGGTGTACAAAGATGCTCTGATCTCCCTGCTGTGTGCTGGCACCTGGAATGCAGGCCCCTCCAGGCAGGGGCTGGATCGGGCCACCCCATCCCACTGGGTAGCCACACTCAGCTCCATGTGGGTATTATGGGGCTGCAGCATGGCCCCACTGTGATCAGATCTCCAGTTTTTCAAGAGAGACTAGGAAACTGGATTTTTACATGAAATTTCCCAGTTCTCAAATGTGGGCCCCTGGGCCTGGCCTGCGAATGCCAGGTCCTTGACATGCAGCCTCTTCCTCCTGCTGCAGCCCTGGAGGGCACACTGAGGCTCAGAGGAGCTGGTTGCCTGGCCCCATGGGCTTTTCTCATGGACACCATTCAGCTGAGAGGCTTCTAGAAACCCCAACAGAGAGAATTAAAACTCATCATGGTGCCAAAGAGAGGGGCCACAGGAGCCTGAGGTGGTGTAGGTATGGCCATATTCCTATGAGCAGGCCTTGGGATAAGAGCCCTTAGGCTGTGTGTTCCCTCTCAGGTTTGAAATGAAGCTGGTTTTCTTTTCCTTTAAAATGTGTTCTCTGCATCCACCCACTCACCCGGTCTCAAGTTGTAGGTGCTGGAGAGGATTCTTGGACAACTTGTCCTTGGAATTTCATCAGAGTTCCCCCAGCCGGCTGCCCCAAGAGTAGCCCCTGCCAGGACCAAATTGACTTTTACTGAAAGATGTTGGCAGGGCAGGGACTTGTGCCTTCTCAAGCACTTTCTGCCCACTCCGGGAGGGTGGAAGCATGTGCTTTCAAAGAACAAGAGCTTTGGAGTCAGGCAGACCTGGGCTAGAACCCTGGCTAGAATTTTAAACTTCATGAGCCTTGGTTTCCTCATCTGTAAAGTGAGGTTTTTTTTGAGAGTTTTTCCTACCAACTTTTAAAATAACTTAAAATACACAGAAATATTGGAAGAATAGTTTATTGGACACTCATATTTTCTTAGATTTTACACTTGTTACTATCGTGTCACACTTGCTTTCTGTGGGTATGCTGACCCTTTAAATGTTAGCCGTGAAACTCAGTTACACACGCATACTTCACCATGTGCTCTAAGGGACTAGGCATGTCCTCTATGACCACCATGTGATTATCACTTGAGAAATTTAACACCAACATGATAGTATCTAAGACACAGACCATTTTCTGATTTCCCCAATTGTCCCAATAATGTCTTTTAAAACTCGTTTTCCTGATGGAAGATTCAGTGAAGAACCACACCCTGCATTTGGTTGTCATGTCTCCTATTTTCACGGTGCTGATGTTTTTGGGTTTGAGGTCAGTTGTTCCCCACACATGCTCTTTGGGTCTGTCTGTCGATTCTTCGTGATGAGGTTCCAATGTGCATGCGTAGAAGGAACCCACCCCACAGGCAATCTCATGTCCTTCTGTTTGCCCATTGTGGGGGATGTAGGCTCGGCCACTGGTTAAGCTAGTTGTTAGTAGAGCCACTGAGGAGTTGACAGCCCATGGCCCACAGATAGCTGATGTGAAGGGAGCAGGGCCCACCGCTCAGCAGCTGTGCCCACGTGTGAGGACTCTTTGCCCTGCATGGAGGAGGGCCTTGGGAGGTCTCTTTGGAAGTCAAGGTTCAGGCCCTGGTCTGGCAGCACTGAGGCTGCGCTGGCTCTATGGGTCTTGATCCAGGGGTGTCCACCCACTCCCTGAAGCCCCATGGGGCTAAGCCAGGACCTGTAGGGGAAGGAGCTGCTACTTCCCAAAGCCTTGGGAGTCCTCTCCCACTCTCCCTGTTTGCCTGTCTCCCTACAGCCCCTGCTCCAGTCAGACCTGAACACAGAGAATTGGTTTCTGCCCCTCCTCGTAGGGGTACCGGTCTGTCAGAGATGACTACAGAAAGTGACAAACACTATGGTACGACCCTATAGGCTATGGGGACAGGAAGGATGGAGTGGCCACTCCCTTCCAAGTAAAGTGGGACACTGTCAGGCTTGAGTTGGCCTTGAAGATGAAGGGGTTTTCCCAGAAAGGGAGGAAAAGCCTTCAGGACAGGGGAATAGAGTATGCCCATGCACAAGTACTGCAAAGAGTGTGGTGTAGTCATTGCTTATTGTAATGTGTAAGACGTTGTTCTAAATGTTTTATATATTACTAACTCACTTAGTTTGGTGTGTTTAAGATGGTGGTTTTGGAACTGTTTTTTAAAATCAATAGAATTTTTTTTTAAGTAAAATCTTACACAGAATCAACCACAGTTGAGCCTCCAGGATCCTCCCACTATTCACCTTCAATTCCAGACCTCAGGCCCTAAAGCCAGAGACCCTGAACCCCACACTTGGCATCTGGCCTTTGTCAGGTCAAGGTTCTTCAGGCTTGGCACGACTGACATTTGTGGCTCGGTCACTCCCTGTGGTGGGGGCTGTCCTGTGCACTGCAGAATGTTAATGGCCTGCCTGGACTCTGAGTGCCAGGAACACACACCCCTCTGTCCCCCTGTCCCATTGTGACAACAGAAAACTCTGGACATTTCCCTGGTGGCTGAAATCGCCCCAGTTGAGAACCAACCAGTCTAACGAGAGGGTAGAAACTGTAGTGGGTGGTGTGCAGGGAGGGGCACAGTCAGAAAGCCCCTCCTGGCAGTTGAGAGGAGGGGGCAAGACTAAAGGCCCCAAAGCTGGGGCAGTGGATTTGTGGAGAGCAGGCCAGGGGTAAGGTGGGCGAGCAGTAGTTACCCAGTGCCTACCTGGTGCAGAATAAGGGGGAGTGAGGAGAGGACATCTCAAATGGCCTCCACCTCAGGCCTCCTCTGGGTTCACCGTGGCCAGCAGGGCAGGCCCTGGGGAGACCTCAGGTCACAGCCCACTCAGCACAGTGGTACACAGTGCTGTGCCTGCTTCACCCCTGAAGCCTCATCTTCTGGGTTGTTTTCTGGATGGTGGGAGACCTCTGAGATCTGGACCCAGCAGTCTTGAGAGGCAGGAGAGGCTTTTTCCAGCCAGACATATGCCAGGAACCACGGTATTTTTACCCGGATTCTTACAAGTTGAGTGAAAATTCTTTGGGAAATATTTCTTTATTTAGAAATCTCTAAACCTTTCTCATTTTTTTTTTTACCAGTTTGTGGTTGTAGGGAAAATGTTTGTTTTTCATATGATTTATGCTGCCTAAATAAAGTAATCAGAGTAAACTGAGCATATGTGTTAACGTTTCAGGCAGTGGTGAGTGAAACGTTTGCGAATGGCTAAGTACTCTTTTGCCGGAAAGCCTTGATGTAGCAGCTGTCCTGCAGTCTTAACTATTTGAAAGCAAGTCCCAGAAACCAGAAGCGTCCCCACATCCTCTCACAGAATGATGTTGGCTTGGGCAGTTCTCCCGGCTCTGGTGTCTTAATACCTGGCGCCCTGAGCTGCAGCTGGTCACGTGCCCAAACCTCAGGTCCTTCAAAGACACATGCAAGGAACAGGAACTTCCCATGTATCACTTCTCTTGCCCTTAGAATGCACCTCATTAACACAAACATTCACGTGTGTTCAGAGAGCCTTGGTACTTATATTTATTAGCAAGGGGGTGTGGCTGGCTGAGGCAGGCCTGGTCCCAGTCAAATGCTGGAGTGCAGGAGGCCCGAGACAGGAGGGCAGAGTCCAGCACGGACGGCTCAGCCTCTTCTGTAGGCTGGCATTCAGAACCTTGCTCTGTGCCAGACTCTGTCCTCCAGGCCTCTCAGCGCTCTGACTTGGGAACTATTCATATGTTAAAGTCACTCGTCCCAGGTCTTGCCCTCTGACCCCAGGGCCACACTACACAGCAGTTCTCCTGGGAGAGATTGCAGTTGAGGTGAAACGAGTTACCATGCAGGCACCTGACGAGACTGCTGAAGCCAGTGCTCATGCTGTTCGAGCTGCTGCTCTGGCTTCTACTCCATCATCCTCGGAGCTTTCAAGGGTTCCTTCCTGTGAGTTTGTACCTGCACAGGTGGGGGGGGGGCAGTGATAATAACATAGACTGGTCACTGTATCTAAAGGAGTCACTACAGAACCACCCCAAGCCTGAGGATGTCATAACCAGTGCCTCACGTGGTCTCCATTGTACAGATGTCTTGGTGAGGCCCTTCACAGGTCACGAAACTGGGGGGAAGAGGAGGGTCTGGTTTGGACCTCACTTTGTCTGACTACAAAGCCCCAGCAGAGTATAGAACTCCAGGAGACATAGAGCCAGGCAGGCCAGGGCAGTGGAAAGAAGCTGGCCCTCTAAAGTATGGGCTTGGGCTCACCTTGCTCTTGCCCTCATACCCCCATCCCCACCCCCAGGGCCTTCTCACCAGACCACAGACCCAGCTGAGTTTAGATGGCACTTGGTGAGCTGCAGGTGGCCATTGTCCTGCTTAGGCAACTCCTGTTCAGGGAGCCACCGATTGCGCACATAAGTAAGGCTCTGCCCTGGGCCGAGCGTGCCTCTGTTGCCTGCTAGTGAGCTTGGGGCCATGGCTTCTAGTCTGGGCTCCTGTGGCCTGGTGTTTAGTTACTTAAGGTCACTGCTTGGGTGTCCTTGCAGGGTGGTCATCTGACTACTGGTCATCCATTTAACTGCCTATCCATAGGGTAGGTCACTTCTAGATGGGGGTAACCAGAAAGCTCTAGGTATCGTATGTTTATCTTAAACCACTTCTCACTCATTGTAAAAGTTGTATGGTTACATTAGAGAGAAAGCTTAAAAATCTGGGAAAAAGTGTCATCACCCACAATCTCCTCACTCCAGTGGCAGCCCAGTGGACTTTAGGTCACATCTCCTTCCAGGGCTTTCTCAGGTATTGCTTGGAATGCACAGAAGCAACTCGGGATGAGGAATGAGAGTTTAAATCTGCCTCTTTCATTAACAGCTGTGACACCTGGAGCAGCGCGCCACTCTGCCTCTCTGGGTGTCAGTCCCATCTGCAGAAGGAGAGGGCCAGTGCTCGTTCTTCATAGGTTGTTGGAGAACCTTGAAGCCGCGTGTGAAGTGCCTGGCCCTACATTTGACTCAGACAAGACATTTATTCAGTGACAGTGTTGTTTATGTGAGTCTTTAAGACATGACACACTGCACACCCGGCTCACGCTGGGTCTTCCTTTAGGGTCACTTGGCTTACACTGGGTCTTCCATTACGGTCACCCGGCTCACAAAGTCATCTTTGAACTCTCGCATACCTTTCACATGCATCAGGCTTTGAACTTGAGCCATTCTGTCAATATATACTTCCTCACTCTCACATAGGTTTCTGTAGTTTCATCAGCAGATGTTGGAGGGGCTCGGCAAGACCCCACACCAGTTCCTGGCAGTGGTAGGGGCTCAATAACTATACACTGAATTAAGGCATGACAAAAGGTGGCTGAGACAATGTGAGTCTCTTCAATGTTTGTGACTCAGTGATCGGTTAGGAAAATTTTTTTAAATGTATGAAAAACGATTATCGTTATTACTGTGTACCATGTACTGTTCTATATTTTGCATATAATAATGTCATTTCATTTTCACAACAAACTGGACAGAAGATGCCATCATAACTACAATGATTGAAATTGCCATTTTTATATTTGAGGAAACAGAAGCACAAAGAGGTAAAGGAACATGCCCAAAGTCACACAGCTGGGAGCCCCAGCGCTGAGGTGGGAGGCGAGGCCATCTGGCTGCAGCGTGCTTACCCTGACTTCTCTGCTCCCTGTCTCTGACAGTTCACCCTCTGGTCCATCAACTCTGCACGGTCAGAGCTTCGGACCCCACTGCTTGGGTGGTTATAGGAATGCCCCGAACCTCAGCTTTCCTGTGTAAGAAAGGCAACATTCCTTGCTTTTAGGGTTGAGATGCGTAAGTGAGAGAGTCTATAGAAAGTGCCTGGATCGCTAAATGTGAGTTTCTTTCCCTTCCTGTGCACGGGGGCTGCAGCCCGTCCCTTGGGAATGAAGCATAGAGTAAAACCTGCAGTTTATGTCTGTGTGTCTCTGGGGACTGGTAAATGTCCTGACTCGCAGGTGACCTTTGCCAGCACCTGACTATTGGTAAGCATGTACTTCTCCTGGCCCTCCTAGCCCCTGCTTTACTGCTCCCTGGCCTACAACATCCCTCACTGTGGCCCCATGGGGGCTGCTGTGACCATCCTCTCTTGTTTGTAGCGGAGTCCAGGCCTGTTAGCATGGCATTCAGCTCCTTCCCCGTCAGCCTCCCACCCACCTGCTCTGCCACTCCTGCCCTCTGGCCCTCTGGCCCTCTGGCCCACACGCCACCCTTCAGCCCTACATGGGCTCGTAACGGCTGTCCTTCTTTCTGTTGCATGCGTGGGATCCTCTGAGCTTCGCTCATATACTGCCTGCAGTCCTCTGACCCTACCTACCTTCTTGAGGGCCACATATGTGAGCATGTCCCTGTGATGCTCCAGAGCATCACCCTGCACTAGGTTAGGTGAGTGAGGAATGGACTACTGAAGCCTTAACTCAGTTTGACCCATGTACCTGAAAAAGTCCAGCAGTGGTGCTGTGTTCAGGCATGGCTTAGTAGTTAGATCCCGGGGCTTTAGCTAGGATCCTCCAGGCTCAGCCCTGCCCTCCTCTGGTGGCTGGCCCGAGCAAGGCTCCCCCATGGCTAGTCTTCTCAGCTGTAAGTCTGGTAGAGAGGAAAAGTCTCTCCCAGTAGTCCCACCAAAGTGCCAGAGACCCAGGCCCACCCACACACCAGCACTATGCCTGGGGGTGTTCATAGCCTGGGTCATGGCTGCTCCTGGCCCTGCATGTAAACCCTGCTTCAACCTCTGTTCATCCAGGAAAGCCTGGGGCTACTGCAAGAAGTAGCAGAAGTGACAAGTGTATGCTGCTAGCAGGCATGTTCAGTGATTGTGCCAGGCTCTTCTCACTGTCGCGTGGTCTTCCCTTTACCTGTGACTTCCGCTCAGCCTCAGTACTGTGGGAGGGGTCCTCTGCAAGACCCCCTTAGCATCCTGTGCCAGCTTCTTGCCCTGAAACCTCTGGACTCCTGTGGGATTGAAGAATGGACTATTGAAGCTTTAACTCCATTGACACATGTACCTGTCTCCCTGGGTGCCTCTCGCAAAGGGGAGCTTCTATAGGCTGAGGGCCCTGGCGGAGTCTCCCTGTGCCCCCCAGGGTCTCTCACAGAAAGCCTCATGGTGCACCCATGGTGGCCTAGCCAAGACACCTGTCCCTTCAGCTGTTACAAAACTTCCCTTTCCCGAAGCATAGTGACTGGTCTGATGGTCAGGATGAAGGTGATCATTGTCACTAGCCCTGGCCCACTGATGTGTGAGGTCAAAAGCAGTGAGGAAAACAGAATTTGCCGGTGGCCCAGCCAAGTCTCGGAAGTCTCAGCAGGGTGGCAATGGTTGTGATTCTTGGGAAAGAGGAGGTAATGGCCCTCAGAACCTGTGGCAGGAACAGGTTATTGATCTATTCCCCAGGGTTAGTGGGACACTGACCACGCAGGCTGATACTGATTCACTGTCGATTGGGGCTAAAAGGCCTCTTTCTGTCCAAGCAGGGGCACCCTCCCACACAGGGGTCAGGACTGACATCGGGGGTCGGCTTCCAAATGAGATGTTTTCCGTGGTGTGAGAAAACAAAATCACAAAACTTCTTTATAGCCTAAAAGTAATAGTGACATCATTCAGTGAAATTTGCATGTAAAGAAACATAAAAAGAAGGGGGAAAAGAAATCTCCCATAGTCCCATCATTAATATTATCAATTGATTTCGTCTGTTTTTTCTCTTGCAAAGGCCCCTTCACGTAGTTGAGATGTTGTGGGATGTACAGGGTTGTGTTTGATTATTTTCAGTTACTGTAGTTGTGCCAGCTTTTCTTCTTTCTGTTCTATGTTGTGATCTTCAGGGTTCATTTGGGTCAGTGTTAAGAGCTGGGTTCAAACCCCAGCCCCCCTACTTACCACACCTATAACCTTGGGTGAGTGACTGGACCCCTCCAGGCCTTGCTTCCTCATCTACAGGATGGGGATAAGGTGGTGCCCTGCGTGGGAGCTGTGAGATCTAACTCTGCAGTGAGATCTGAAAGCACCCGTGTGCTAGCACAGTTCCGGACACAGGACAGGTACATACTAAACTGCATCCCCCCCGAGGTTGTGCCACGGGCTCCCTAGGCATCTGACGCCTGTTTAGGTGTTTCCAACTTCTCTTTATTGTAAGAAACATTGCTGGGAACACTTTGTGTACAAATCTCTATCTAAATGTAAGTGTCAGGTCATTTTATACTCCCAGCAGCACTGTCTGAAGGCGTCTATTTTCCCCTCATGCTACCAGCTTGGGCCGCTCTCTCTGTTATTTATTCTGGCTAAGTTGATAGGTGGAAAATGGCATCTCCATGTTTTTGTTTGCATTTCTTTGGTAACTAGTGTGGTCAACCATTTTGCCATATCCAGATTTCTTGAAAGAGACCTAGAAGAAGCAAATATGTGGAGAAGAGGGTACAGTTCACAACCTGAATTTCCCATCTCAGGCTCCCACCCTGGGGTCTAAGTACCTCTGGGATTCTGACTCTCAGATCCCTATGATGTAAACTCTGCCTCTGTCTCCACAAACCCTGTACAGGTGGGAAGCACTGCCTCCAAGACAGCCCTCTGTTCACCTCAGCCTCCTCAGCTCTGGTCCAAAGGAATCGACACTCTTTTCTACCTAGTACACCTCCCTCTGCACCAGGCCCCATCCTGAATCCTGAACCCAGAGCCCAGGCTCAGAGCCCATCCTCAGCTGCCAGGTGGGACGGCTGTGTTCTAAGTGGGCAGCTCCATCACCCTTCTCTGGCCAGGGGCTGTGGAGGGGGTCCATCGGAGATACTGTGGGAGGAAGCCAAGGACTGGGGAACTTCTCAGAACCTGCAAGGATGAATCACCCTTTGCTAGACTCAGGGACCACCTATGAAGTCTGAGGACAGGGACTGTGCTGGCCGTCTGCACCCGCTGCATCCTGAGGGCCAGGCGGTGTCCAAGGAAGGCACTGCAAAGCCACTGACAGTGTTTGGGCAGAGGAGGCCAGGAGGGGTGTTTGAAGACGACAGTGGTGCTGGTGGTCCAGGGCGGCAGGCGAACTGCCTGTGGGAGCCCCCTGAGGATTCACAGTGAGCGTATAAAAGCAGGTGCCGGGACAGGAGGCTCACTGTCCCCCAAACCCCAGGCCAGCTGCTGGCCCAAGTGCAGGCCGGTGCTACTTCACCCAGCTGGCTGTCCCGGACAGAGAGGACCAGAGCTAGCTTTGTCAGAGGCAACTGTGGACAGTCCCCAGTGACCCCTAAGTTGAGGGTAGACGCTCCCCAAGCAGTCATGGGCATTGCCCTGGATTTGTCCCACATAGCAGGCCAGCTGGCCAAGGAGACTCTGAAAAACAGAGGTGGGAAAAAAGAGAGTTAAAGAGAGGTGAAGGGTGAAAGTTGAAGTTTCAGAAAATCTTAGTAAAAATGAAAATAAACCATCTGTCTTCCTGGCATCTTACCCCGACAGTGGCCTTTGTGGACCTTGCCCCAATGTCTGTGGGGAAGGCAGCTTTGAAACCTTATCCAGCAGCCAGCTAACTGCTGCCAACCCCCAACCCTGAAAAGCTGACCACCCCTGACAAGGCCAGCCTCTCCTGGAAGCCATCCCGACAGAGGAGGACCTTTCACCAAGAGCAGAAAGCACTTTGGGGTGTCTCTTCTACCCCCAAACAAATGACCGACCTCCTCCCTCTTTGGCCATCGAAGCATTTCAAAGCAATTGTAAAAGTTATATGAACCCCATCGAAGAACTGTTACAACAATGTTTATACCCAGTGTTTGAAACAAAGACAATGATATTATAAATAGTTGTAGATGATGAAGATAGGCAAGAAAAAAATAACATCATTAAAAGACTTTTACAAGACGGGCCGTTCACCAAGATGGATGGAGTAACACAATACGTTAAAAATATCTGCAATTAACATAAACACAGAGCAGTGGACAGAAACCATCTGCCAGCTAGCCTCACCCTGGGCGTGGTCCCATGTCATCCACACCGGGCAGTGCCAAGGGCTTTTCACTGTGGCCACAGGGAGAATGGGGCCCCCAGAAAGAGGCCATCTCAGGGTACGTGCTCCGGCAGCCGATGTAGCAACCTGGCCTGAGACCTATTTAGAAGGAAGTCCATGAACAAAAGTGAAACTGAGAACTGAAGGAGTATCTACCTTTTGGGGGGTCACAGCTCCCTCCAGGAACCCGTCCCTGACCCTAGGTGAGGTTGAGCCCCTTCAGCTGTCCCCCACCATTTCTCTGTCACAGTACTCTTTCCTTGGGTATCCCGTGGCTTCCTGAGCTTCCCAGGCCAGTGTGTATAAGGAGCAAGGGGGTAACGCATGTTGCAGCTGGCACCGACGGTCTAGCCTGACCATTTGGGTTCTCAGGTGCCAGGCTCACGTAAGCCCAGCCCGCTGTCACGGGAGCAGTCTGAGACTGGCCCCATGATCCACAGTGGACAGATGAGGAAGCTGAGGTCCTAAGCACGCAGGTCTTAGGCAAAGACTGCCCCGGGCACAGCTGGTGACCTACATCTTGTGTCCCCTGCACTCCTTTCTCCTTTTAATCAGTACTTGATTTTCTAAAAAAAAAAAAATAAAATTTGTTTTTAACAATGCAAACCCTTGGCCCTACAGAACAGGATGCATAACCTTGACACCAGCAAGGTCAAACAGATATGACTGTTCTGTCCCATGCTTCACATCTCTCACACCTTCTCGCTCCTCTGTGTCTTTTGAAGAATGTTACTGATAAAAACAAAGCTCCCATCCCCTACCCTGATTCCCTGGAGGTTACAGCCACTCCCCCAAGTCCGGGGCCTTGTACCCAGTTGTGTCTTTGGGTTCTTCCTGCATGAGACTGCATCCCAAACAGTGTTGATAGTTTACATGTTTTAAGTTTTTACATACTTTGTCTCGCCCTGAACCAGGTGTTTTTGGAATACTTGTTTTTGTTTCAGAACTTGCTGCTCCAGTCAGCAGTTGTAGTTGACTCATTTGACTGCTGCTTGTACACACCGTTTGTGCACCTGCCACCTGACTGAGGACAGGCGAGTTGTCCCCACTTTCTTCTCTGCAGAGCAGTGTCAGAGCACTTGTCTAGGTAGGCATTGGGAGCAGATCTGTCTGGCCCTGGAGTGTGAGTGCCTGCAGGCATAATGAGGACCAGCCAGGCGGCGTTACCCACTTAGGCATCTGCCTGCCTTACCCCACTTACCACTTCTTGGCAACTGAGGGATGCTGTCATCAGATTTTCAGAGTAACTTTCTCCCTAGAAGCTTGTGTTCTGCCTTGTTCCTCGGAGGCCCAGAATTGGCCCTAAATATCCAGCCTCTGTGGGAATCTTCCCAGCATTCCTAGCAGGGTGGAGCTAGGGGTTCTCCCTGGCTTTTGTCAGGGGTAAAGGGAAGCCTGGGTGCTTAGCCAGAAGTTGGACTCCTGATTTGCTCCGTCCAATTTCTGCTACTTCCCATTCGTACTTTAGAGCCAGACAGCTGTGGGTTCACATGGACCCTTCCCGAGCACCCCCCCCCCCCCCGCCATGGTTATTTCCCAGATGTGGAGCCTGCTGCATCACCTCCCAGAAGGGGACTACGAAGAGGAAGTGAGCTGGGACCTGGAAGCTCCCGGCAAGTGCCCGGTGTGAAGCTGGTCCTCCGCCTGAGCGCCCGTCCTCACTGTTGTTAGAAGGGGCATTGCTGCTTGCTGGACGCTGGCCTCTGGAGCTGGGCCATGTGATTTCTGAGGCAAGAGTGAGCTTCGGCAAGGCAAGGCTGAGTTGCAGCAGCCTGAGCACTGTCCGCTTTGGCCTTTGAAAACCAGCCCAGGACAAGTGGGGACCTTAGAGAAGCCATCCACAGCTCCAGAACCCAGAGCCTGATGCTCGCTCATTCACGTGTCGTTCATCTCCCCTGTGCTACATACACCCTTGTTCCAGGCTGGGGACACAATGGCAAGAAAAATCTCTCAGTCCTTGCCTTCCCAGAGCTCCACAAAAGGGGTGGTCAGGCAGCCCCACAACAGTACCTGCTTCCAGACAGATGGGCACCACAGAGGAAGAGGGAGAGGGCAGCTTCGTAGGGCCTGGATGGAACCTGGAGCACTTTTTAGGAAGCAGCATTGCAGCTAGTTTCCTGGGCTGGCCAGTAGAAGTCTGTGCAAAGGCCCTGAGGTAGGAAAGGAACTGAACTGAAGGGCAAGAAGGTCCTGTGGCTGAGCCCAGGGGTAGGGGTGAATGGTGGGAGAGGCCGGCAGGGCTAACTCATACTTGGGCCTGCTGTTAGACTTTGTCTACAACCTCAGGACAGGAGAAGCCACCAGAGACAGGCCTGAGCATGTGTCTCTGTGAGATTACTTCCTGGGTGACCTCCAACAAGGCCCTCAAGCCTCACTTCCTTCCTCTCTAAAATAGGGATCCTAACACACTCCTGGGTTAGTTGGAAGAATAAAGCCCCTCTCAGTCTGGCCTCCCCGTAGGCCCTCCGGACTACTAGAGGAGAGGAGTCCAAGGCCTCAAATCAGAAAGCCTCCTTCAAACTCCTGGACCTTGAGGTGACTCTCCTGGAACAGTGGGGTGCCAGCTGGCCCACTGAGAATACGGAGACAATGGAAGACCCAGGGCCTTGCTCCTGCCAAGGGCAGACACTGTGGCCAAGAGCCAGAACACATGGCAGAGGAGGAGGCAGCATGCCCAGAGCTGAGACGCTGGCAGTCTTGGCTGGACTGTGGCTACAGGTCCCTGCAGACTTGTACAGGCTCAAAGAGAGGCAGCACTGTCTCCCCATGCTCTCCCAGCAGTACCACACCCCCCTGAGACAGTGTGGTGCTAGCAGGAGCTGTGTGGGCCCTACATCTCTGCAGGTTTATCTGAGTCTCTGTGCGTCTATGTGAGTGTGTGTGCCAGTGAGCGTGTGTCTGTGCCAGTGAGTGTGTGTGTGCCAGTGAGTGTGTGTGTTTGTGTGTGTATTGTGTTTTTCACAGGAGGGAGGTGAGTGAGAGGCCAGCTTCCTGACAGGGCAGTTATAAAACATTCATAAAACTTTTATTGGACTTGCCACCCTTCCAGATAAATATTTTTCAATTTTATGGGCTTGTTTTAGGGCCCTGGGTTTAATCATGGCTTTGTAGCTGCCTTTTAAAAAAACTGAATATTGTTTTGGCAAAGGAGCCCCCTTTCCCTTACCCTTGCCAAAGGCAGGCTGCACTCTGAGCTCATAAATTCCTGCCATCCTCAACTCTTGCCCTTTCTCCCTGCATATCCTCACAACTAAGATGAACCTGAAAAAAAAAAAAAAAAAGAGAGACAAGAGGAAGAGAGAGAAGAAACGATTATGTGCCTCCCTCCTGTTTCCCCACGGCCCACCTTAGCCTGCTGCTGGAGGCACTTTGGATCCAGCTCCTAACTGCCCTCAAAGGAAGCTGGCAGAGGGGTCCAGGGGGGGGCTCACTGGCTGCCTCCCTGACAGGCAGGCTACCTTGGCTGGCGAGGACGAGGTTTGCACAGCCCCGCCCCAGCTCCCTCCCACAGCAGTACCCGCCTCCTCCCTGCCCCATGGAGTTCCTGGGTGAAGCCCCCTCTTGTGCTCCTTACTCCGATCTTTGCAGTCGGCTCCTTCTTGTCTTTGAGGCCTCAGACTGGCTCCCTGACCACCCCATCCAAAATAGCATCCCCCAGCCCCAAACTCAGTGCCATCGTTCTGTCACTCTGTTGTACTTCCTTTGTAGCACTTACCACTCTCAGAAATTTTCTCCTTTCGTTTATTTATTGATTGTAAGTCTGTCCCCCTTGCAGACTTACCCCGTGCACTGCTATATCCCCCACGCTTGGAGCAGGCAGGGCCTGGTGCATTTTAAGTACTCAGTAGATACGTGTAAGACATGCTGAACGAATGAATGATACATGGTAGATTCATACAAGTGGCCGTGATGGGGGCGTAATAATAAAAATGGTTACTATTGTTCAGACCTTGCTTTGTGCTGGGCACTGTTCTAAGTGCTTTCCATTATGCAACATTCACTCAGGCCTTACGAACACCCTATAAAGTAGGTTCCACTATTGCCACATTTTTCGGATGAGGAGACGAAGGCAGAGAGTCAGATACCTTATACAGAGCCACACTGCTGACTGGAGCCCAAGCCAGGGTTTGGGTCCTGGTAGTCTGGGTGCTCAGCTGGAGCTCTTGGCTGTTACACTTGATTCCCTGGGAAGAACAATAGTGAGTCAGTGTGTGCCCTTTCAGGTGGCTGCAGCCTGAACAGACATCAGCCAGCACTTGGCGGGCACCCACCCCTCTGGGCCATTTGCCAGACCCCCGGCCAGAGGCGCTGGGGCACTAGGGCTATGGGAAGGGGCTCAGGTTCAGATGCTCATACTGGCAGATCACCAACTCAGGCACCTTCAGGGGATGGGCAGGGGGCCCGAAGGAGAGGAGCGTCTCAGATAAAAGAAGCAGTGTGTGGGAGTGATAGGGGCCTGGTGGGCTCAGGTAGGGCACAGGCCGTGAAGGGGCAGCCTCAGGCTGTCCACCCACTGCTGCAGGGTGGGAATATGAAGATAGGTGTTTTAAGACAAACGAGAAATTCAGAATGGCACGTCTAATGTCCTGAGTTTGAAGGCAAGTGAGTCATTCAAATATTTCAGAAATGCTAGGAGGCTGGACTTTGCGCCCAGGCTGGCACTTTTTTTTTTTTTTTTTTTTTTTGTCTCTGATGAGACTGGTGGGTCCCCAGAGGGAGAGCCAGGTACCTCTGCCTGTGGGCACAGAGAGAAGCAGCAGCTGGGCCCAGCTGCAGAGGAGGCCTTCTTGGAGGAGGAGGCCCCGAGCTCAGCCTTAGAGGGTGGGGGCGGTAGCTTGAGGGAGTCTGATCCCGGAGAGAGGGCACTCCCACTCCCCAGAATGGCTGTGCTGTGGTGGACCCAGGATTCCCCGAACGCCTGAAGAGGTTAGGGTTCTCTTTAGGGAATGGCGGGTCCATGAAGAGTCTTCAGCAGAAACCCATGGGGCCTCTGGAAGATCGCATGGATCACTTTGGAAGGTGCAGGGTCAGAGGCGACTGGGGGTCCAGACGCCAGGGGCGGAGGGAGACAAGCAAACCAGACCGAACACCGCGACCGAGTGGACGCCCAGGACCCAGCTCAGCCCAATGACTTCGCTAATGGACGACGTGGGCCCCACAGCAGCCCAGTCAAGGGGGCCCCGTTGTCACCCCGTCCCATCCCCTAGGACACACAGCCGCGTGCACACCTGCGTGCACACCTGCGTGCACATGCGCACCACTGCCCGGGAGCGAGGCGAGGGTGCGGGGCCCGAGGCAGCCGTAGCGCCCCCACCCGTGGGAACGCAGGCAAAGCTGGGGGGCCAGGTGGGACGGAGCTTCGGCCTCCCCTTCAGCGGTGCTCCCGAGCCCCTGCTGGGCTGAGCGCCCCGGGGACTTTTTTACGTGACCTCTCACAGTCCAGTGAGGGCAACGACGCTGTGCAGCTTCACAGAGGACAGCCGAAGTCAGACTGCTGCAGGGCCCGCCCGGGGTCGCCCTCGCAACGGCCGCGACAGCCAGGCAGGGTCTCGGGCCTCTCTGGGGCTTCGTGTGAACATACGGAAAGGGTGCTGAGTGCCCTCCTACCACACTGACTGCTCCAAACCCCACAGTGCTCAGACATCAGAGAAAGGACACCAGGTGGCAGAGGCACCCAAGTGTGTCTGCCCCAGCCCAGGTCCCTCCTCCTCTGGCATCTTCCTGGGTCACCCCAAGGTGTGGCGGGCAGTCTCTATTCTTCCAGGCTCTCCAGACAGGCACCAGAGTCCGCTGTTGTAGTTCAAACATGGGACAAGACAGCTCTATAGCCTTTAGAGTGGGCTCAGCAAACTTGAACGCCACCAGTGCCAGGCAGGCAGCCTAAGTGAGTGGCCCTGCTGGAAACCCCTTAGGGAGCACTCAGTGCAGTACCTGGGAACCGTGCCCTGTCTGAAGGGGTGGCCCTTGTCCTCCTGGGGCCGTATGTTGCCCTGGGAGTGCAGGCCCGTGTTATTAAATGTTGGCACTTGATCCACTGTTTTTAAAGCACCTCTAGGGGCCAAACCTGACAAGACAGCCAGATTACGCTGCAGCTCCCGAGTTTACAGGGCCTCCTCCCACAGAACTCAGTGAGCCCTGCCACACATCAGCCCCTACTACAGTAGTCACACTGCTTCTTACCGTGTGCCTTGCACGTGCTGGCAGTTTCCCATACACTGCCTCGTTTATTCTGAGTCTCTTTCCACCAGAGTCATTGACCATGCAAGGCCACGGCTGGGCTCAGAGGCTGGTATTGAGCCCAGTGCCCCCAACTCTCTGACCTGTGGCCGAGGACATGGTACCAGCAGGCAGGCTGGTCTGAGAACCCACTAGGGAAGGAATACCCAGGGGACAGCTCAGGCACCATGCTACTGAGATCCTCCTGGGGCAGACAATGTTCCTAGTTACATGTCTGTTTTTAATGCGTACTTTCTGAATGACAAGGGATCCTGAGTATCAGCTTATGACAGCAGATAGGGTTTTCTAATTGAACTAATGAGTTGATTTAAAGAAATATTTACTAAGTAATAGAGGCGGTGGCAATGGGTATGGCAAAAATAGTAGTGCTGAAAAGGGATCGGGAAATTCCGGGTGAGTTATCTGAGAGTTGTGATGGGTGAAGAGGGACTCAGGTGGTCTTTAGAGGGCAGGTAGAATTAGATCAGGGAAAGAAGGGATGATGTGTGAGCCAGATTTCTAGTTCGCATGAAAAGCAGAATGCTCTGTCTGTTCTGCGCACATCCCCATGATTGAGTGAGCTGTCAGTCACTGCCCTTCAGTCCTCGGGGCAGCCCCCAGCCCACTTCTTTTCCCCCCAGCCATGTAGGCAGCTGTATTTGGGACATGGTGTCAGCTGAGACCTGCAGGAGGGGCTGTGCAATGACAGGTCACACCACAACTGATTTAATAAGGGAAGTGAGCTTTGTGGAGGCTGTGGGCAGTGAGGCCTGGCAGGCAGACCCCGGCAAGGCTGTGAGGGGCCCGGGGCCCCCTGCAGGACTTCCTCCAAGGCCTGGTACCTGCACTCCCTGGCAGCTAGGGCCTGCGCTTCCCAGGTGCTCACTGTGGAGCAGGCATACACACCGTACCTGTGAACTGTCACAGGACCCAGGTAAGGGAGTCAGGTGCTAGGGCCCAGAGCCTAGCCTGGGGCCGTAGGTGCCTCTCTCACCCTTCTGGGTGCCCTTTCTGTTCTCTAACACTGGATCTTGCTGTGGGCCATTGGCACTGAAGTGTGGTTCACCTAGGAAAGAGGCAGCAGCTGTGACCCCTCTGCCCCCCGCATACACAAGCTTTCCTTAGATAAACATTTCCACGTGTCCCGGCAGTTCTCACTGTTCTGGGTTTTCTTTAACCTATTTCTCATCTGCCCCGAGAATGCTCGCTGGTGGCGCTTGCATCTGCAGTGTTACCCCAAGATAACTCGTGGGTTACCGTCCTGACCTTGCCTCCGAAGTTTGCTGTGAAATATCTCGCTTTTATTATTATTTTCGCATCGGTCTAGTATATCGATAGTCTTTGGAAACAAATGACATCATACTATGTATAGCATTCTGTTTTTAGTAGTGGTATTTCCGTTTACAAAATATAGTAATTCTCAATTGCTGAAAATGTCGAATCCTAGAAAACGTAGCATTCTTGCATGTGAAAAAAACTATTAAGTACTGATCATCATATATAATATATTTGTTACATTATGATTAGAGACAAATTCTATTTAGAAATAACTCTAAGAACAGTTTTGTATTTTATTTTCACCTTGAAAATCAGTCCGATTTGCTTCAGCCTCAAAGGGCACATTTACGTAAAATTAACTGAATGTGGCAGCGAGCTGCCCTTTTTTTTCTCTAAAGGCGAACTGGATTAAAGGGAAAAAGTAAAACTCTTCCTAGTGACTGAAGTAAAGGTGCTATGTGACAAGACACGAAACTAAATCCCAGCCTGGAATTTGAGATCGTCACTAGTTTTTCCTCACTTCACCTCCAGAATGAGAGAGGTGGGCAGCCCTGACTCAGTTCTGCTTGCTGTCACACCCAGACCACGGGCCAGGCCAGACGAGGCCCTGCCAGCACCATCGAAACCCTCCCTGCCCGCTGAGTGGGGCTGAGGGGACAGCCCTTGCTTCGCACTCCTATCCCATTTGCCCTTTCCTGCCCCGGTGGCACTCACTCCACGTTGTGGCTGTGGAGGCTCTGAGAGTCAGGAAGCCAACTGAGGCGGTCCATCCATGCAAGAGAAGCCCAGGCAGTACCCACCTGTCCTGTGGACTCCTCTGGCAGTCCCCACTTCTGCGTGTGGGGCTCATCCACTCAGCACAGAGGACTCCTTGGAAGAAGCCATCTCAGCTGGCCTTTTCTAATTGTAGGGTTGGGAGGGGCACTGAGGTAGCCATGTGGGCATGGGGAAGGTCATGAGCAGAGACCTGGATGCTCAGGTAGGTGCATAGGTCAGGGAGTGGGTGGCAGTGGGATTGAGGCAGATCTGGGAGCAGAGGGCTCTGGACCAACATAGCCCATGTAGACAGAAGCCCACCCAGAGTATTTCCCCAGGACCTGGGCTCCCCCAAAACTCCACAGAGGTAATTCGAATTCAGTTGGAAGCACCCACATTCTCCCTTTCCTGTTATACCTAGCACTAGAAACAGTGAGCCCAGTGGCCACTTGGGGGCAATAAGCAAGGCCCTGAGCCTTTGTCAGTGACCAAATTCCTCAACACTTTTCCTTCTCGCCACCATACTCCTGGACCCTATGGAGCACCCCCAAGGCCTCAGTGGGGCCCAGAACGCTCAGCCTCTGCACATGTCCGACAGCTTGGCCTAGCCCCATCCAATCCCCTGGGCAGATTAGCATCTCAGGCAGCTTCCTGTCAGGCTGCAGCCAGGCCTCGAGGCCACCCGCTTTCCTGGCTCCTGCTGCCAGAGCTTGGGCCTAGCTTCCTCGGTGGTTCAGCCACAGTCCACCCACCCACCCACTGGGATGGTCATTGGACTCCCCGGAGGGGGTGGGACATCTCAGGTGGCCTTTGATGATGACAACCAGAGACAGTTCTGAATGATCAGCTCACTTCAGGGGTGTCGAGTCGACTTCAAGAAGGCATCTAGGAGAGGACATGTCTTTCCATAGCTCTCTCCCCTGACCTTTGAGAATGCATTTATTCTCTTGTTCATTCAGAATCCACTGAAGCCCGGGTTGACCCCCAGTGTCTTTGTGTGGCTTGCAGCCTCCAGGCCTGAGCAGTACCCCCCATCCTGCCAGCCTCCTCACTCTCCCTCCTCCACTACTCCAATTTAATGCACTTCCTCAGAGGCGCCAAGTCCTCCCTTCGCAGGGCCTTCGCACACACCATTCCTTCTTCCCACAACACCAGCCCCTTTTTTCTTCTCATGACTTCCTCTTACACCTCCTTCAGGTCTCCGCCTTAAACATAACCCAGAGACAGCTGTTGGTCTTCCTGCCTCAGTTAAATAGCTCACCTGTGTTCTTGCTCATAACACCTGCTCTTTCATTGCATGTGAGAGGTACTTTGTCCAATGGTGAGACCTTGGGTTCTCTAGCCCAAATGGGTCAGGATTCTGGCTCCACCATTTACTTAGCTGTGTGTTCTTGAGCAAATTGCTTCGCCTCTCTGGACCTCAGCATCCTCATTTCTAAGTTGGGAGAAATAATAGAAGTTATTCATAGTAGGTTATTGTGGCTAAATGGATTAACATAAGAGCACATTTAGAAGACAAAATGCACTTGTAGCTTCTGATGACATTGGCTTCTTGTCTGTTCACCTAGTGGTTATTGGGTGCATCCACTATAAGCCCCATGAGAGAGAGACTGAATCAACACACTCAGTAAATGCCTGTGCCAAACCCTGCTTGGGTCCAAGGCAGAGAAATGAGTCACTTACAGTCTCACCCCTCAAGGAACTTGCAGCCCAGGGAAGAAGCCTCGCATGGGCAAGTAGGTGGTTACAGACTGAGAAGGAGAGCAGGCATTTCCAGAAAGTGTCTAGAAGAGCAGTCTTCACGGTGTCTGGAAAAGCCAGGCAGGTGGCATGGGTGCCAGCAGTGTGGCTGAAGCTAGGAGTAGGCCCACTGGGAGCCTGGGGGGTGGGGGGAAGGCTGGGCGGCCTGGCCTAGAACCTGGAACTGCTCCAGAGGTAGGAGGGGCAGGAAGGCTGGTTCAACCCAGATGTGTGCAGTGGATTATGGCGAAGAGGGCCACTGAGGAGCAGCCCCAGGGTCCCAGGATGGAGACCTGGAGGGCCCTACTGAGGGCCTGCTAAGGCCTGTGCTGCCTGCAGCTCTTTCTGCCCAAAGTCCCTCACTGCTCTGCATTTGCACCATGTGCTCATTTTAAATCACCCAATACTTTCGTGCTGGAGTCCTTTCAGGCCCACATCTCAGACTCACAACCTAAGAAAGGAAGTCCTTTTTTCTGCGCTCCATTTCTCTCCCTCTGTTTCCAATCACCGT
The DNA here is from genome assembly GCA_004026885.1 of Lyroderma lyra. Taxonomy (NCBI): domain Eukaryota; kingdom Metazoa; phylum Chordata; class Mammalia; order Chiroptera; family Megadermatidae; genus Lyroderma; species Lyroderma lyra. Next base: position 283,089 of record PVJL010000269.1, read on the forward strand.
TTCTTTCTCTTTTTTGTATCCATTCCAATCACTGTCCTTTACAGCCCCAGAAAGGTCCAGGCTGCCGCCACAGTTATGCACCAGCCTGCACCACTTGGCTCATAGCCCCTGCCTTCATCTAGCCCTCCACATGCCGGTCACCCTCTGCCGTGCTTTCCGGGACACCCCCAGGCTCCCCTCACTCTTGTTTTTGCCTGGGAGCTTCCAGAAGGCAGGACGTGGCCATGCTCTGACACTGCCCAGGCCAGCCGGTTGCATCCGTGCCCCAACACCCACCCACAGGCTCACTGTTCCCCAGTAAGGGACCAGCCTGATCCGGGGCCTCCCTGAATTTAATGTGGCCACTGTTATGCAAAGACCCCGTCTCCTCACTGCAGTCTCTTGGTGACCCTACAGTCCCTCCACTGTGGCCTCTCGGGCTTTCTCCTCACTGACCATGTGTGTTCACTTGGCATGGCCAGGGTGTCTAACAGAGAGGGGCCAGCCCTGCCATTTCTGGATGTCCGAGCCCTAGGCGCAGGCTCTGTGAAGCCCAGGCTAGGAGACATCAAGTGGATGAGGAGAGGTTATCTATTCTGCTTTTCTGATTAAAGCAGAGGTTCTCCCAGGCCGTGGGGCTGCTGCACATTCCTTAGGCCCTTCCCCAGTCCACCTGACCCCGCTCTGTATTCCCGGGTTGGGAGCTGGAGGGACTGCCTACACTCCTCCCTTCCTCAAGGTATGAGGGGTCAGAACCCTCAGAAGTCCTGTGGGCCTGTCACACACACAGTACGACCATTCCAGGACAAAAGGGTTCAGAAGAGGAGGGCAGTTAGCTTGAGCTGCCACTTAAAGGGCATGTCAGCTGGGCAGAGAAACTAGGAAAGGCCTTCTGGGCAGGAGGAGCCAGCCAGAGCTGGGGGCTGAGGCCACCTGCTATGTCCATTGTCTGGAGTTGTAGAGAGAGACAGTCACTCCTGAGGGAGAAACTTCAGGCTGGGGAGGGCTTAGCCAGTGAGGGGACTTGGCGCCACCCTGATGACTGACACTTGCCTGAGGATCTCACAATCCAGGAGCGATGTATAAATGAACCCATCCCTCACACTGGCAGGTGTTTTGTTGGGGATGGACAGGTTTTGCCCAGTACCCTCTCAGCCATTGGAAGCACACATGTCCTGTTCATCTCTGTTGCCAGATGAGGAGCCAGCCCAGAGAGCTCATGTGGCCGTCCTGAGCCACACGGTAGTCAGTGGGAAAGCCATGCCACTGGGGAGGGCCCACCTAGGCACTTGGGAACTGACCCTACACTGCTGGATGGGGTTGGCTGCCTGATTGCAGGAGACCCAGCTCATAAACATGGTCCATTACAGGAAGCTAGGGAAGGCTTTAGGTGTTCATTTGACACATTGATTTCTGGGACCCACCCTGATGGGAAGCATGGTGTGCTTGGCCTCCGGAGAAGGGAGGATTAGATCAGCCCTGAGAGCCCTTCTCTGCTGCCTGTTTGATGTGGTCTGAGCTGAGCTCAGGCCTGGAGCACCTGGGGTGGCGGCCAGCTCTGGGCCCACAGGCAGCAGGTGCTCTCTGAGTTGCCAGGACAGCCAGGGGCACCGTACAGGGCGCCTGAAGTAACAGCTACCAACCTGGGCCCTGATATGGCTGCCAACATTTGGGAAGGGCTTGCCACATGCCAGGCAGCTGCTGGGTCAGTTCTTACGCACAGTGTCTCATTGCTACAATGAGCTCTGCCCGCTTCCTGAGTCCAGAGCCCCATGAAGACTCTGACCAGGCACTTCTCAGAGCCACCACCTTTGTCATCAGAGCCACCAGAATGGAGCGAAGTTCAGGCATTTGTGGAGCTTTTCCTGCATGCCGTGCTATGAATCCTCGTATTAACCATGTGTGATAGAGATTGTGCCCATTTCCCCGATGAGAGAACAGAGGTGGACTCCCTGCCTGCCTTGAGAGAGCACACAGCAAGCCTGTGGCGAGCCCAGGCCGTGCGGCCCAACCCCACCTACTTTTCCACATTGATGGGCAGGCTACGGCTTAAATAGCCAAAGCTGGGAGTTGGGTGTAGGAGTAGGATGGCTGAGTTGGTGGGCACAAGCAAGGTACTGTCAACTTGGATTTTGATCCTTAAAGCAGGGAAGCCAGGTACAATAGGTGTACTATATCCCCTAAATAACTTCTCTTTATCATAGAAGGCACTGGCCCTGAATTTATTTTATATCATCATAGTTATCCATGTCTTGTGCAAGTGTTTTGCCCCATGAAAATGTAGTGGGGTGTTTTCTGCCTCCTCAGCGAACTTCAAATATAATTTACACTGTCTTAACTATCCCAAGTCATAATGAAAACAACATGTGGGCCTTAGAGGGCTTGTTCTGTGTAGGTCCCTAAACCGATGTCCAGTAAACAAGCTGGGTGGACCATTCTGGGTTCAAGTGCACGAGGGTGGGTGAGGGCTGCAGGGTAGTGGGCAGGTAGCCTCACATCTCAAGGTTGGGGGCACCTTTAGCAGTCAACCAGGGAGGCCATACCAACCCAGGAGGGGTGGGGGCTCTTCCACCTTTTTGGAAGATGGAGGAAGCTGGTACTACAAGGAGATTGCCACAGCTTGAGGCCGGAGATGATTTCATTCCTGGCCTCTTGGAAGCAATGAGCACACGAGCAGCCACTGTCTGGCATTGTGGCCTCTCACATTCTCCCACTCATTCTTCCACTCACTTGTTTATTCAGCAAACATTTATTCTGCAGTGGAGATGGTGTGAGATTGGGAAGGGATAGAGAGGAGGAGGGACAGGGCCAAGGAAGAAGCATAGCAGAGCCCGTGGTGCTGGTGCATGCGTGGGAAGCTGCAGCCAGCCCTAGGCTGAGGTGAGGGCAGCAGACTTCGTGTGCACCTGAGCGGTTTGGACCTGACCCCTTGGTCCAGATCGGGAGAGGCAGGATTGGAGTGGTGGTGAAGAGCCCACCTTCCTGGTTGCTCATCTCAGACTCAGAGAGGCCTCTGGGACTTTTGACTCCTTCGTCTCTGTGTTTGGAGAGGTACAGGGGTTAGAGCTTCGACCACCAGGGAAGGAAGAACAACACGTGAAGAGCCCCTGTAAATTAAGAACCCTAACCAGAAAATGAGTTCAGCATCTGAGTGGTGCGGCCCTCAGGCTTCTGCAAAGGTGACACGTCGGAGGCTGAAAGGCTGAAAACCCAGCTGTACCCTCCGCTCACCTGTCCACGCCTTCCCCGTGCCCATGCCTACCACAGCCCCCCTCAGCAGCCGGGGGGCCTGCCCTCTGGCACCAGACCCACCTCTCCTCTAAATCTGCCAGTGGCCCACACCCTCTGCCATGCAGACGTGCATGCGCACGCCCATAGACACGCGTGTGCTTTTCTCTGGGGCTCCCCGCACTTCGACAGGCCTCTGTTCGGATGCCATCTGAGCAGCAGGGCCTTTCTAGGACACTGTCTGCGGAGAAGCAAAGCTCCCTGAGCCTCTGCCAAGCCCCGCCAGCCCTGACACCCACACTCTACTCGGGGGAGTGGCCTGTCCTGCGCTGGGATGGAAGCCCTGCCAGGCAGGCTCTGTGGCCCCCGCACCAGAGCAGAGCTGGACACAAAGCAAAGCGGGCGCTCATTCAATAGCATCAAGCAAGTGAACAGGCTGCACAGGCCCCGGGCAAGTGGCTGAAGTCTTGATCTCTGACTACAGTGGCTGCTCGTGTGCTCATTGCTTCCCAAGGGCCAGAAACAAAATCGTCTCCAGCCCTGAGCTGTGGTGATCTCACAGCACCAGGTTCCTCCATCTTCCCGAAAGGCGGTAGAGCCCCCGCCCCTCCTGGGTTGGGATGGCCTCCCCAGCTGACATGCTGGGCCCCCTGCCCACAGCCTGCAGCCCTCCCCCACTGCCGTGCCCTGAGCAGCGTCATGGCTTCATGCAGAGCTAGGCTGAGTCAGGGAGGCTGTCCCAAGTCCCCAGTCACCACCTCACAGCATACTGAGGACTACACCTGTGGCCACCTGACAGGTCGTTGGAGCGGGCAGTAAAGGGGATGCACCTGGCATACAGGATGCTCCTGGGACCTGTCCCAGGCTCACTCTCTATGGAGCTCTGTGTGCCCCAGCCTTGTTTGGGGGATGCCATGTACGGGGTGCAGCCCTGCCCAGGGCTCTGCCAGTGTTTGCTGGCTCCTGGCTCCTCTCCCACCCTCCAGATTCTCTTGACTGGTTAGGGTCTTCAGAGGATGGGGGCTTTCCCCGAGCCCAGCCTTGGCCCACCCCAGCCCTGCTCTGACACCCACAAAGGACCACACACATGCAGACACTCCTCTGTGTGCATGGGGCACTTGGCACTAGCACAGGCACCTGACATTTTAAAGGCTCCACAAAGTGAATTTGGACAAACAGGACAGAGGCTTTGTTTCCAGGGCTGAGGAAGGCGGAGCTTCTCCAGAGCCCCTCCCTGCACCAGGCTCTCTGCAGGGGTCTGAGGGGCTGCTTTGCCCTTGTCACAGATATGGAAACCGAGGTTCGGTTCAGGGCGCTGACACCCAAGCACCCAGCTGGGCTGGGAGCTCCTGACCCTGTGGACTCCCCCTGGCTGGCTGTGGCACAGGGCCAGGCCCAGGAAATGGGCCATGATGATAGCTGTTCCTCGGTACACAGGCTGCAATTCCCAGCATCCCCCACGTGTTCATACTGGCAGCTCAGTACTCCCCCGCCCCGTGGAGTCCAGGCTCCCGAGAGTAGAAGGACGCCTGGTTGGAAATACTCCTACGTGAGGCCTGTGCCCTCCCTCAGACTCGGGGGCAGCCTCCCCATAGGCAAAACAGTCCCACCCAGCCACAGTGAAGGATCTCAACCCTGTGGCCACACCCAGGACAGAACCACAGCAGTGTCTTGGAAGAAGGAGGACATGCACCAGTGGGAGAGGGCCCACGCCAGCACATCAGCAGCTCATGGGACAGTGCTGAGCCAGGGGAGGGCACTCTATCCCCATCAGACCTGAGGAGAGCCCCAGGGCTGGTGGCCGTGGCCAATGAGCCAATGGAACAATTATAATGCAAAGTGCAGGGGAGAAGGAGCAGGACATAGGGAGGAGACAGTCATGCCACTTATGGGCACCTGCCCTGTGCCAGACCCTGTGCTGGGCACTGGGGACTCATGTGGGCATGAAGGCTAAGGTGAAAGGAACCAGGACCTGCTGTTCCTGGCAGACACGCAGCACTAGGACCCTGTACGTGTGTAAGAACACACACAGCCGGTCTTGGAGGGCGTGCTGAGCGTTGGTGGGGTGAAGGCGCCCACAGGCAGGGGGTAGGTCACCCCACACACACACACCAGCCGCCCTGGGCCCAAGCCTGGGCTTTTCCTCTGAGGCGTTGCACATGCACACAGCCCATGGACCTGGGTAGATCAGCAGGCATCCCAGCTGCTGCCAGCAAGGGGGTAAACCGTGGGAGCCCACAGCTGTTGGAGTGTGGACAGGGACCCCCGAAGGTCACCACTCACCCTTCCCTTTCAGCCGCAGAGGACAGCCAACCCCCACCCTGCCCCCTGCTATGCCCTGCCACGTATGGACCCTGGAAGATGACTAGTCCCCGGGCCTTCGTTCATCTTTGTCATTCCGGATGAGGTTTCTTCCCCCTGTCATAAGGAAAAGCAGTGTGAAGAAGGCTTTTGTTGTCAGTAAGCTGTACCTTTTAAACCAGTTGTCTTAGTTTCTGCTCTAGGTATTTTAATTGAAGGTTAACTGCTGTTAAGAAGTGCGCACATTTAAGTTCTCCCTTAGTGGTAGGGACAGTCTCTATGGGTGCCACCAGGAGCTGTACCCTCCCCTGCTGCCTGCCTGAGGGGCTGTTCATGGAGGAAGGCACCTGTAGGAAGGAGAGGGGGGAACCCGGGGACAACAGTGGCCTCCTGGAGGCAGAGCCAGCTGTGTCCCTCATCCTGACCAAGGAAAGCAAAGCTCAGAGCTGGGCAGTAAGGTGACCGTGTCGCATGGCTCAGAGCTCCATCTCCAGCAGCACCACATCGCCCATCCCCTGCCTTCCCCCTGTCCCCATAGCTCGGTCTGAGGCCTGGTCACTGTCCTCTGGCATTTACCTAAGACTGACTCAGGGACCGCTGGGTTTTAGGAGCCGAACAGAACCAACTGAAGGCATGGCCCTGCCCTCCAGGGTGGTCCCTTGTCCAAGAGGTGTGTGTGTACGCAGGCGCAGGCACAGGCACGTGTGTGTGTGTGTGTGCGTGCATGTGAGTGTACCTCCCTGGCAGAGACGGACTGACAGTCATGCAGTGCACTTTGCCGTGCTGTCTGAGAGGACCGATGGCCCCTTCTTCCAAGCCACCCAGAAAAGAACCTGGGTTCCAGGCAGTAATGAGGACATGTGATCACTTCTCTGCCACTAACTCTTTGACCTTGGGAAAGCCATTCTGTATCCCTGGGCCTCAGCTTTCACCTCTAATGACGGAGTGGGTACTGTGCAGAAATGCTTTTCCGATCCTTCCTGAGCTAGTCCTTGTGCCAGGCTCTGGGATCTATTCTCTACCCTCAGAGGCCACTGTCAGTTAGGGAAGTGAGCTCACTTACCCTCGTGATGAGGGTCATGCAGGTTGGGTCCAGTGCCGAAGCGTAGCCCCGTGGGCACCAGGCCACGTGCAGCAGAGGGGAGACCAGCTCTGAAGCCAGACCACACATCATCCCTGTGTGCCTCAGTTTCCTTGTGTCTAAATAGTCACCCCAGGGAGTGGTTGTGGAGTTGAGGGGCACTTGTACAGAAGGTCTTTGAACAGGGCCTGACATATGATGAAGGTGCCACCAATGTTAACTGACTTTACTGCTGGTGTTCTTTTTGTGATTATCGAGAACTGGCTGGTGCCCCGCTTTGGGGCAGTATGGGTCAGGCCTGCCTCACACAAGACAGTCTTTTCACTTTAGACTTCCTCTATGCTATTTAGGCCACTTTTGGTGTCTATCCGGGCAGTGGCCAAGGCCATTCCTTCTCCCCACCTCTACCACTGGGACCTAGAGCACAGCAGCCCCAGGTCTCATTCCTGTAAGTCTCTGCAGATGAGGTGCCCACCACCTATCCAGCCCACACTGCCTGAGTTGGGATGGCCCCAGCCATGCCTGCCCTTGCCCTTTGCCATCTCCTCCCCACTCTGAGGCAGTTTCAGCCCACGGCCAGGCCTACAGCCAGATCCCAGGCCTGTGGCGGGGGGACAGCTTTGTAAAGCCCCAGGCATGAGTGTGAAGCACTCCAGCTGCGTGATCTTGGGTGGTCACTTCTCCTGCCTAGAAACTGACTTAGGGACTGATCTTTGCAGCTCACCTCACCCCAGCTCCTTGCCTCTCCTCCCAGACTTTTTCAAACGTAAGCCCAAGGCCCAACCAGAAAGAGTCCCCAGGGACACTCCTGCCTGGGCTCACCTTTCAGAAATGACCACTCAGAGGTAGTTCAGTTCCTTCCCAAGGTTGCAGGGCCCCTGCCCCTGCTTAGTACCCGCACCCACACACACTCATGGAGCACTTGGCCCATCGTCCCTGAACAGTCAGACACCCAATGGCTGTCCCTTGCCTGTGCTTATGGGGAGCATGAGCCGAGGAAAAGGGACTAGGCTGCAGGTCCCCTGGGTACTGAGCAGGCCATCAGATCTGGGTGGGGTCAGCACGTGTGGACAAGAGCTCAGTGTACTCCCACCTTCTCCCCCAGCCTGACCTCCTCTGATGTCCTGCTCCCCAAGCCTCCTGTAGATTGACAGGGCCTGACTTGGCTACCTAGCTGGGGGAGGGTGACTAGGAGCCAGGCAGGCAGATGGGTGAGCTCCGACTCCCTTGGAGGGAGAGGTTGCCCTTGCAAGAAAGCCAGGTGTCAGGCCCTGGCCCACTGGCGGCCGAGGCAGAGTACAGGTGGGCTGAGGGAGCCAGCAGTGGCCCTTCCAAAACTGCTGGCTGCTGCTGCAGGCTACACCCTGTCTCCTGGGGACACAGAGTCTGGATATGGGGCAGAGTATGTAGGGCCTTGGTCCCCATAGAGGAGAAAGGCCAAGAAGGCATCAGAGAAGGCCAAACCAAGATGCTGAAACTTTTGTTGAGAGATCAAAACAGGAGTAGGTTTTGCCAGGTAGATAGCATCCCTGAGCACCCCAGGCTGAAAGAGCACCTGTATAGAGGAGCCAGGGCAGCGGTTATGACGGGGACCTGTACAGGGGTGAATGGTGGGACACTGTGCAGGGGTGAATGGTGCTGGTAAGGAAGTGCTAGATCTGCCAGAGGGAGTTGACGGGGTGGGGTGGAGGGGGCTGCTTAGAAGGATCTGGACACCTGCTGGGAGTGGCTGAAGATTTCTGAGTTGGGAGGGATGATCAGGTTTTGTCCTGGAAACATTTCTTTGGCAACAGACCCAAGGGCAGATCAGCAGAGGGAACTGGTGAGAGAACAGTCTAGTGGCTCATGCTAGGAGGTCAGTGCCTGTGGCACCAGTGCCAAGAACCTGCTCCTGCAGGGCCTGCTGGGCCCCAAGGGAAGGGACCCCTAAGGCAAGCCACCAGAGACGCCAGGTAGGCTCCCCACTCTTGACTGTGCAAATTTGGGTAGGGTTTGAACCTTGCCTGAGCTTCCAAGGTGCACACTAGGCATGACCTCAGTTACCCAGTTACCCACTTCAGGGGGACATGGCCCCACCCCAGGGGGAGTATCATGCCTGCCCTGGGCCTCCCCTGAGAGGTCACCAATGTTGGATGGTGTTGGGTAGTTTAGAACCCCCACCAGCCTGCACCCCAAGTCATTTACTTTTTCAGAATGGTTTTGTTTTTGCCTTAAAACAAAATCCTTTCTTCCACATAATGCATGGTTTTCTCTCCCCACACACTCCCAATCTCCAAAGGCTTGACTACATTATGATTTCATTTTACATAGTGTGGGAAAGATTTCTGCAAAGGGTTCGTTTTGTTTTTGAAGAATTCATCATTGCTGCTAAGAAGCTTAATATAAATTAAAGGAGGAATTAGGCAACATTAAGACATCAAAATGGGGGTGCGGTGCCCACTCCCATCCCTCTCCCCAATCAAAGGGGCCGCACGGAGCCTGTCGAGTATGCGCTCAAGAACCTCAGAAAGCGCGATTCCAATAAAGGGCCTGTTTTGTCTCCTGCCTTCCCCTAATTCCCTTTGTTGCAGGGACAGCAGAGTAAGCGTCTGATAAAAACTTAATCACCTTATCTTTTTAAAGCAAATTGCGTCTTTGTTTACATACAGGATCATAGCAGGAAGAGAAAGGAGGGAAAGCCAGGCGGCTGTCCACTCCAGTCAGTCACTTAACGACTTCGGCTCCCAGATATAAACTCAGAAAACCAGGGCTGACCAGGAGTCGGCAGAGGATTCCAAAGTCATCAGCACCCCTCGGAGACGAGTTCAGGGGTTCAGCAGGAAGGGAGCAGCCAGTCTCGCCTTTCTCTGCCCAGGTGGCACTCACACTGGCCCCTGCGTCCAGCCCAGCTCTCCCTCGGCACTGGCCTGTCACTCCCTGCTGGCAGACAGAGGGATCTGGGTTCAAGTTTTTGTACCTCGACACACCTCAGCTGGTCACCTGCAGGATGGGGCAGCAACAGCAGCCCTGTGCATATCAGACATGATTGAGTCCCATCCTATGACAAGGCCACTTACTCCCTGGCTGAGACTCCCATTTCTGCCCCCTCAGCCCTCTCCCAGCCAGGCCCCTGTCTGGCCTGACCCTCAGCAGTGCAGCCTGCACCAGCCGTCATGTTAGCCACATCAGAGGTCTTGTCAGGCTCCGCAGTACCCACACCCCCCGTGATCACACGTGACTGTTTCAGTGCAGCTTCATAACCGGGGGCAGGTGGGCAGAGACACCTCTCTTCAGATGTAGCGGTGCAGCCACCCTGTTTGAGGCACCCCAGCCCTACTGTTCAGGGCCACCTCGTTGAGGGAGATTTCCTCATTTGGGCAGCCCCTCCTGTTCATGGGCCAAGCATCCAGTTCAGATTCAAGGCCTGGTCGAATTCAGGGCCCTCTCTGACCCAGCCCTGGCCACCCCATTCGTCAGCCCAGACCAGCTGCCAGGCATGTCCCTCTGAGCGCACCAGCCCATCCGTCATCACCAGGATGCTGACCCCAGAAGGAGCTCCGCCCCTTGACCTGGCTCTCTTTCTGCCCTGTCGCTTCAGCTCTCTCCAAAGCTGCTTGTTCCAGGAATGGGGAAGTGCTGGAGTAGGTGGAAATTAGCTACAGTTCTTTGGGGCCACCGAGGGGGCTAGTGACCCCAAGCTGCTCACAAGGGTTCAGTTCCCACTGGGAGGCTGCAAGCCGCCCACCAGCATGGAGGCCCCTCTTCCAGTCTGGCCCCCAACATGAAAGCGACGCCAGCAATTGGAGGCAATTTGCCGGCCTTTGATGGCCGTGTCAGGGCCGCGCCCGTGGCCAGGGCTTGGGAAATAGTTGTGCTTCCCGCATTCTTCCCTGATTACCCCCAGCCTGAGCCAAGACCCAGCAGCCTCCAGCCCATTGTGCCATTGTGTGGAGTTGACGCTCGGTGAGAAAGGCCAGCCTGGCCCTGGGAGAGTGTCCCCAAGGAAGGCCACGGGCAGCAGCATCACCCCCAGGGTCACTTCAGCCTGCCCCCACTGCCTCCTCAGTCTGGGCTCATCAGGAGTGGAACAGGGCTGCCAGGCTCCAAGAACCCCTAGGTTTGAGAGGAAAGGGGAGGGGATGTGTGCCGAGGCCCTGTGGATTGATGGCCACAGCGTGAACTTCACAGGTGTAGTGCGTTTCCTCTCATGCCCACCCTGCCAGGTGGGGAGCCAGGCTCCAGATTGCACGGAGCGGGGGGTGGGGGCTCTGTTCTCTGAGCCTAGGCTTCTCCCTGGGCTTGCAGACAAGTTTTCCCTAGTCCTGGAAGCACGGGACTCTGTTGGAGCATTTCTCCTCCCTCTGTGGCCCTGCACGCCTGGGTGAGACTGCTCATGCCCTTTGCTTTCATCTAACAAACCCTCCCTGAGCCCACATGCCAAGCCCCGTGACCAGCACTGGAGAGGCCATCCCTCGCAGACCACCAGGGAGCTGGACACAAAAAACAAACATCATGTTAAATAGGGTTCCAGGAGGGATCCTGGTTGGCCTGGACAGGTAAGGGGAAGCTTTCCCATGGAGACAGTGGCTAGGCTAAGTTGGCTAGACAGAAAAGACAGGAAGTGTATTCTAGACAAAAGGCATGTGTGTTAGAAGGGCCTGCTTGATTTTTCCTGGTTGGAGCTCTGAGAGTGGTTGGAGATGGGCTCAGGGATGCGCCGAGGGAGTCACATGCTAGATGACGCAGGGGCTCAGAGACCCAGTAAAAGGACTTTATCCCCAGAGGCAGAACCAGGCCTGGATGGTACATCTATGCCTTAGAGCAGCTCCTCCACAGCAGGGGCTGGACCAGGGAGGGGCAAGGATGGAGACCAGGGGAGGACTTTCAGAACATTGTAGACAGTGAACTCCTACGCCTGTGCCTCCCAATTACTGCTCTTGGTGTAAAAGCATCACCTGCCTCCAGCCCCATCCTTCACCGGGCAGAGCCAGAGAGCTGCAGGGACCCTACCATGGCGTAGAGATGGCGGTGAGCTTCGTGGCCCAGACAGCTCTGAGAGCCTTCACAACTTGCCCTCCCTCCCTGAGCCCCTTGTCCCCCTCCTTGCTGTCTCCCCAAGCGCCCATGGATTTGGTAGCCAGACTGCATGGGCACTGCCTCCTCTGGACTAGGGCCTGGGTGCAGGAGGCCACACCAGTAGTCCTGTAGTAGATGGCTCTGTGAGTACCCAGGATCATGGTAGAAAGCTTGGGAATAGAGAAGAGTAGAAGGAAGGAAAAAAATGCATTGCTTGTAACTGCACTCCTGACCCCAGATGGCCTAATGGATAGCCTTCTAGTCTTTCTGCATCCCAGAGCAGGAGCAAAACTCTTGCAAAAATTTTGATTCCTGCATGTTTTTAATTAACATTATAACATCAGTCTGTCTCTGTGTAACTTTAAACTCTTCTCAGGTCTCACTTTTCATGTCCCAGAACATTTTGCCACAGTAAATGCATGCTGGTCCTGTCCTAACTGCCCTCCCCTTGGTCTCAGCACATTCTCCCCATTGAGCACATACACCGGGAACCAGGGAGCCTCACGGATTCGGCCCATCTCTGCTTCTCTGGAGCTGAGAGACCTCGCGCCAGCTCCTAGTCATCTGGACCTGTTTCTTTCACACTGTGTTGTGGGGGTTATGCGCTTCCCTGCATGGTAACACGAATCTCAGGCCGCATTGGAGATCTGAATCCTAGAAGTGAGTTGCTGGGTCCATGCTGTGACCATGTGGGGAGGTTGGCAGCCAGCGCTTGCCCAGCAGGGCCTCATCCAGAATGGATTCATTCAGCAGTATTCTTAGAGCACCTACTATGGGTGATTGTTACAGGGGTTACAGAGTGAATAGAGAGACAGACATCACTGCCGAGGTAGGATTTGTACTTTAGCTCGGGCAGACAGCCAACATCGAATGAGGATATCCTCGCATTTGTTAGAAGGTGATGCTAGCCACGGAAAATAGGGTGGGGCAGGAGGGGCTGAAGGCGGTCAGGAAGGCCTCACCATCGCTTCTTGACCTTTTGGCTAAGATCAAGTATAGGAAAGCCTCACTGGGAGCTGACCTTTGCACAGTGATTCCAGGGACGTGATTCCAGGAGCCATTGGAACTCCTGGAGGAGGAATCTTCAAAGGCACCTGCCCAGGTGGGAATGCGCGTGGTATGTTGGAGTGAAGGAACAGTTCAAGAGGCAATATGGGCGAGGTGGGAAGCGGGGGACGCAAAAGGCAGAGGCCAGGAGCCATGCTAGGAGGGGCCACACTGCGGCCCAGTCCGTGTAGCCTCTCAGAGGGAGGACCCTGGCTAAGAGAGGATGGCAGCTTCGTGAGAACAAGACTGTCCTGCTTGCCTCTGTGTCCCCAAGGCCTACAGGAAATGCTCAGGAACCACTGGCGGACACTGGGCAGATGGATAGTTGGCATTTGGTCACTACCCTCACCTCTCTGACCCGCAGGTTGGTGCATGGCTCCTGCAGGTCTTCAGGACTCTCCCTGGTTTGGGCTCCCGCAGAGTGGGGCACACAGGGCGCCTTATAGATGTGGTGTGCTGCAGACCAGACACCTTCATCCACCCCCCGAGTGTCACACTCATTCCCACCTTGAGCTTGGCACCCAAACTCCCTTTGCTGCCCACCCTTGCCTGGGATCTCTGTGTGGCCGGCCCCATGTCATCTGGCCCACGTTCCAGCATTATTCCTCAGAGAAGTCTTGGCACAGGGGATCTGGCCACCCAGGGACATGGTTTTGTTTCCTTGATTGCCACGTGGCTATCTGAGTATCTTGCTGTCGTCCCCTTTTCAGACTAGTACACTCCGTGTGGGGCAGGCCCTGGTCTGCACGGTCACCACCAGTAACTCTCAGTCCTGCAGTGTCTGTGAATGTTTTTGAGTAAAAGGCCAGGGGCAGGTTGGGAGAAGCTGAGCATGGCCCGGGGCTGAGTGCCCCTGAGTCTGGTTGATGTGGAGAGCAGCTCCAGCCACCCAACACTGTGACCTGCCCTTCACTTCCCTCCATTTGCCACTGACTAAAGAAAGAAAAGGCCACTGTGAACACAGCAGCTCCCAGTGACATTTGCCACGAATCCAAACAGCGCAACAGCCCCTGTGAACAGGTCTCTGTCGGTTAGGCTTTCTGGGCACTGTGTCCAGGCCACCCTGGAATGGAGCAGAGGTAAACAAGCCTGACCATCTCAGGAGAGCAATTAAATGGCCACGTCTTCACCAGTGCCAGATAGATTTTCCGGCTTTGCCTGCTTTAAGCAGTGGGAGGTATGCACTGTATGTAACGAGAGCCCTCTCGGGTGAGATGGGCTGCCGATTGGGCCACGCCTGTCTCCCCAGCCTGACGCAGACGCCAGGGAGCCCCACACCTCTTCAGCCATCAGACCTCCTGGCACCAGAGGGAGACAGGCCGCCCATGCCATTTGTCAGGGTCTAGTGCCAGCCACCTTCTCTGTTTGCAGAAGGAAGACTGGGGCTTCGATTCGAAGAGCGAGATACCTGCAGGCCTGGCACTTGCTCACAGGGGCTGGCCTCAGGCCATTCCCACGCCCTGCACCCTATCCCAGAGGCAAGAAGACTAGTAGGGTGTGGAGCTGGCGATGAGACATCTTGCTGCCTGGTATGGGGGCAGCTCCCCCTTGGTACGGACCCCGAAGGCCTGCAGTGTCCTGGATCCCCATTAACGTCCACTGTCCTGGCCTTCCCAGAGGATGCAGGCTTTGCAATGGCACGTGGTCTCACCCCCGCCTGTGCAGAGGGAAACAGAGTCCTTCCTGCAGTGGGCAGGGCAGTTCCTAACCGACTCTCCAGGTGTCTCTTAAACTACGCTGCCGGCCATCTTTTTAAATGTTCAGGAGCTCCAGGGCCAGTACAAGATGCTCTCACAGCCTGCCTTGGCCTGCAGAACCATTTTCAGCCACGTGCTTCAGGTGCACTCCCCCTGGAGTGACAGGCGCAGGGGCAGTAGCCTGCATTTGCCACAGGGACACAAGCCCAGGGATCAAATCCTGGGTCTTCCGGACTTACTGTGGGGCCTCACGTGAGTCATTGCCCTCTTTTAGGCGCCATTCATCTCACCTGCAAATTGAAAGGGTTGCCGAAATCTTTCGTAAACACACATGGAGTGCCTGGTCTAAGCCAGAACTAACCCCCCTGCCCCTACCGTCCAGCACTCCCCTGATCGAGGCACACCAGACCAGGTCCTCCCGGCACACCAGGCCAGGTCCTCCCACACACCAGGCCAGGTCCTCCCGGCACACCAGGCCAGGTCCTCCCGCCAGTGAAGCTGGAACCTGAGCCCCACGGCTGGTTTCTCTTCAATGCTAGCACCCAGGCAAGACTGGGGCCATGGATGAACCACTTCAGGTTCCAGTGGACACAGAGCAGGGCATGCAGGGAGGGAAGTCTTTGCCTTATGCCTACCCTCTACTTCCCAACAGCTCTGGGCACCCAGCCTCTTAAGTCCACTGGCTAATGTAGCCCCTCTGGGCAAATCAGAAGTGAGTGCCCTCTGGGGGGTTCAGAGGCCTGCCAGGACCCCCCATTGGACAAGCAGGGTATGAGCTGGGCTCCACCCCACTGCCCTTCACCAGGTTATGAAGCCTTCAGACCCAGCTCCCCAGAAGTCCCAGATGCTGCCACCTTCTGGGCCTCCTTCCCCTCACCCATCTCATGGTGCCCCTAACAGCCCTGCCACCTTGCTCCTACCAGGACCCCACAGCAGGGCCGTGATGCTCACAGAGGGCAAGCCCCTTGCTCCAGGGCATCCTGCTGATGGAGAGCTGAGGTGGGGCCTGGCAGTGCTCCGGAGTGGTCTCGTCTGTGCCAGCAGCCCCCAAGCAGGCTGCGCTATACGGCCACCAAGCATATTCCCCATAAAAACAAGCCCCCGGGAAAGGATACTACAGCCTGGGGGTTTAGAACAAGTAGGGCAGGGAGGGGAGGGTGCTCCAGGCGGAGGGAACAGCATATGCAGAGGCTCAAGTATGACGGGCGCCCAGGAGCAGCCTCGTGTTCCTCAAGGCTGCAGGGAAAGCACCAGAACGAGAAGGGGACTGGGGAGTTGGGTGCCGACATGAAACAGGTTTCCGCTCAGAATTCCGGCTGGAGGGAGTGAACAGAGTATCTGCCCCGAGGCATGGTGGGAAGCAGGGAGGCTGCTCCCTCCCCTGCCTGGGCTTTCAGAGCCCAGGGAGAAGGACCCCCAACAGGAGCTCTAGCCAAAAGAGTGTGGACAGTACCCTGCCACTCTGTCCTCCTGCCCACTCGTTTGCTGAGGCTCCTGTCGGCCGAACCCAGCCAGAGTCCAGAGGGCATAGGAGCCCACAGTGCCACTGGCAGAGGTCAGCTCCTGGCCACAGAAGGGTGGAGAACACCGAGCCTGGTGGGCCTCGGTTTCAGGGTGTGGAAACTGGAAAGCAGCAGGACCATTTAGAGCAGAGGAAGGACATGGCCCCCAGATGTGGGGCTGGTCCCCAGAGGCCCGAGGGCAGAGTGGATGGGTGGGCAAGGAACCCAGAGACCAAGGTGGGAGCCCTACTTAACTCCAAGCTAGGGGACCAGTAGCATGGACTAGCATGGGGAGAGGGGCTGGAATGCAGGGATTTAGGCGGCAAAGTGGACCTTAGGCCTCAGGAGTCCACTGGCTGGGGAAGGAAGCAGACGGGCAGAGATCCCTGTGGGGGCTGGGGGGCAGGGTCCTGGCTCAGCCTAAGGGGATGTGAGGGTTGGCCAGTGCAGGTGCCCATCCAAGCTGGGGAGTAGCAGAGTGACAAACTCTCTCTGTGCCTTGCAGGTGGCCTCAGCCCCGAGTCCAAGAAGATCTTGATGCCCACCCTCAAGAAGCGGAGCCGGGCTAACCAAGGGGAGGTGGCCAAGCAGGAGGAGAGCACGGACCGGCCTGAGCCTGTGCAGCATGTGACACTCAGTCTGTCTTTCAAGCGTTACGTCTTCGATACCCACAAGCGTATGGTCCAGTCTCCCTCAGTGCTCCAATGACCTTCCCCAGGGCCACCTTGCCCAGGCCCAGGCTGGAGAGCTGGTGGCCTGCGTCTCCCAGGCTGCCCAGCTCGTAGCCACTGAGGGCCACTCCCCACCCTGTCCCCTAGCAGCCAGGCACTTGCCAGCTGCAAATAAATGTCTGTGGCGCCCCCCATTGCTGGGCTCTGTGATTTCACGTGATGGTTCCCCTGCCTCACTCGCTGCCCAGGTCTCTTCCCAGGGGGAATGTCAGTGGAACCACCAGGGTTCCTGCCAAGGGGGTTGGGGGAGGGATGCAGCTCAGGGCCCAGTGAGCTGAGGAGTCCACAGGGTGTTGGGTCCCTGGGCCCCTAGGCCAGTCTGGGTGGCTTCCAGGGTCTTCTGGGTCTTCAGGGAGTATGGCGGTGTTCTGGGCAGCCAAGTCCAGGAAGGGCACCCATGGGCTGTCAGGGACCACTGGGGCACTGGGCCAGGGCATTGGGCAGAGCCAGGTTGGAGGGGTTGCTCTTATATCCCAACCCCAAGAGTCCCTAGGCTCCCGACCTTGAGTTGGGAGCCCACACTCCCCAGAGTATGGAGGCAGGGCCACTGACTGCCCACACAGAGCATTCTGAAGGCCAGGGGGTGCTGCGTGCACCCACAGGCCACCCCACCCTGAGGCCCAGCCGTTGGTCCTCAGAAAAGGGTGCAATGGCAGAACTGACTGACTGAGGGGGAAATCAAAGCTTTTAGACAGTCGTAGAATGAACAGATGTTCCAACGGTCCCTATTTGGCCTCCAGACAGACACAGAGGCCTCACTTTTATCCCAGTAATCAGTGCATTATGCTTTAATTTGCAAAATGGCATTAAAATATGAACAGAGGCAGATTTCAATCATATGACTTTGGGTTGGTAAGCCCTGGAGCTGCAGACAGAGAGGTAAAGGGGAGTGGTGCCGCAGAGCAGGCAGCCCTGGTCACATACCAGCCTAAGGGCAGGCCCCGCCCCACCCCGTGAGAGGGCGCCAGTGACCGCAGCTGGCCGGTGACTCTCACCAGCCCTCGGAGGGCCCCAGACGCCAGCCAAGGGGTAGCAATCAAGGCAATAGCTGTGGGCTGCATGGGCAGGGAGTGTCCAGGCCCAGCGCCCACCTCCCCCTGTGCTGGCAATGAACCTGGAGGGCAGTTTGGGGAGAGTGAAGTAATACCCCGAGCAGAACTCCTGCTGCTGCTATGCGGGATCCGTTCGCTAGTCCCTGGGGTGCCCGCTGCCTAAGGGGATACCTCCAGTCGTGGCAGTGGGCCTGTTGCATGGCCATCCTCCCACTGTGGACCAGGCTCCCCACCTCTTGTTTAGCCCCCACCCCGGCCCTGCAGACCACCTCCTGGGGAGGTGCTGCCACTGACCTGAGACCACTCTAGCTCAGGGAGGTGGCAGCTCCCAGTGAGGACTCCTGGGCGAGGTCCTGCAGCCCCAGCCCAGCCCATTCCTGGGGGAGCAGGAAAGGCCTTGGTGAGCACCTGCTTATGCCACCTCCCATGGCCACTCAGCCCTTTGGAGTGGACACAAATGGGCAGAGCTGGGGTCTTCGGCAACTTGCCTCTTAGGTGAGGAAATCTCTGTACATATCAACCTCAACGTGTGAGGGGCGGAGGCCAGAGACACTGGGTAACCCCCCAGCCAGGCCAAGTCCTCCCTGACCAAGGGGTGTGAGGCCAACCCCTCCATCCAGGCTCCCTCTAGGGGTCCATGCACGTTGGAATGGAGAGTAGCCTGGGCTCAGCAGGTCCCTGCTATGTGACGTTGGGCACATCAGTATTCCTTTCTCCAAGTGCTGGGTCCTGTGACCCAGTGGAGCCGCCCCTCCCAGTGGGCATAGTGGGGTGCTTAGTAAGCAGGAACTAGTTCTGAGGACAGATCCACGGGGGTAGGGGTATGAGCGGACCCAGAGGTGAACTCAAGTCACTGCCTGGGTTACATCCTGGTCCGTCTGCTTCCCAGCCATGTGACCTTGGGCATGTCCCTAATCTCTGCACCTGCATGTCCCCATGTATAAAGTGAGAATAAAAGCAGCTACACCATGGGCTTGTTCAGTCACCTGGGCACAGTGCAGGCCATCGTATTACCCACAGCCCTGGGCGTAGAGCCAGCGGACAGTGTCCTCACTGAGAAATGCGGGGCCTACGACCCCCTTGGGAGTGGTGCCAGCAGACCCGAACACAGCACTGCCCCAAACCGGCCTTTTTCCCAGGATTTCTGTGGAGGTCCCCATATCCGCCCATATCTTCCTCCTCACTCCTCAAAGCCCAGAAAGGGAGGGGTCTCGAAGGAAACTGAGGCACAGAGTGGGGGAGGGAGCAGCCCATGGCTGTGCCACAGGAGGGGCTGCAGAGTGTGTGGTGAGGCACCCTGTGGTGTGGCTGACTGCCCCAGGAGGGGCCTCTATCAGGCCTGGCATCACCTGAAACCTGAGCACCCAAGAGCCAGGTCAGGCTGGGGCGCAGCCTTTGAAGGGGAACCGCAGGAGGCTGGTGGGCGGGGGCGGGCCGGGGCCCAGGAGTCTCAGGATGTGTCTCCCTTCTCCTGGCTCCTGGCACCCCCAGGCTATGGTGTGCTAAGCCCACTGACACTACCATCACGTGCATAAACTCACGGAATCTGATCATAGAGGTGGCCTGGGAAGTGTCACTCCAATTTTACAGGTTGGAGGGGGCAGGGACTGGGCTCAGCCGGCCCAGCCATTGTCTTAGGCAGAACTGAGATTTGAACCCAGGTTCTAGAAAACTCCAGGGTCCCTCCTGACCCCAGTGCCTTGAGTGTGTTCATGGAAGTGTCCATTGGAGACCCAGTGCTTTGGGTGGGGGGAGGGGACACCAGTGCCCTCTCTGGCTCCCCTGCCTGCCTGCTCATCCAGAATGAAGTCATGGGCAGGCATCCTGCCATAGGCTGAAGCAGGAGGGGCAGCTGTGATTGGCAGGCCCCCGACCAGCCCGGCTAATGCACCAGCAATGAGATAAGGCTTATCTGGAACTGTCCCTGGAATCGAGACTCTGATGGAAACAAGCTTCTGGGTTAATATATTTTTGATAGATAAAGTCTTGTAAAGGGGAAGTCCTAGGGGCCCAAGGCAGGGGCAACTTCTGTTCTCCTGGCGGTGCATGTGGGGGTGGGGGTGGGGTGGGGAGGGTATGGGGGTGTCCTCGTGTCCCAGGTGTCCGTCTGTCGATGTCTGGTTATGTGTGTCTGTCTTTGTGTCTCTGCTGTCTGTGTGTACTTGCATGTACTCAGGAAGGGTTTTTCTGTCAGGCTGTGTGTCTGGTATGTCTGCGTGGGAGCGGGGTGAAGAAGAGGAGAGTTGGGTACCGTGGGCACAGGATGTTCACATGTGTGCTCAGGGCCACTTTGTCCTCTGGACTGCAGTAGTTTGCAGGTTGGTGGGACCTCTTTCTCGGGACCTGGTGAGATAGGAGTGGGGTTCTTATCTCCAATCCACAGACTCAGAGTCCCCCTCAAGGTGGCCCAGTCCCCCTCAAGCTGATCCAGGCCTCGGGCCTCCTCACCTTCTCTGCCTGGCAGCCTCCACGTGGGGTTTGGCTTTCTAGGTTCCCTTTCAGAGGCCAAGGCCAGCCTCCCAGGCCCCAGTTCAGCCATGGCTGTTCGCGACTGTGGCTGGGTGAGGGGTAGCCTCTCCCCAAAGGGCCGCCTGGGCAAAGTCTTGAGGAGAAAGAAGGAGTTCGCCAAGGGGAAGAAGGGTGATGTCCTGGCAGAAGGAACAGCAGGAGCAAGGGCTCTATTGAGAGTGCTTGGTGGGGCTTTCGAGAGCAGGGGTGAGGTCAAGGCCCCCCAGCCTCCGCCCAGCCCCTGCTGGGTCTCCTACAGCCTCCACACAGCTAGCCCTGATTTAAAAGAGTAATTAGCACTTGATTGATAATGGGATGCAGCAAGCCATTAATTAGTCCAGCTCAGCCAGCACCAGGGCTTGACTGCCAGAGGCAGCTAGGGGTTGCTGGGGTCACTGTGTGCTTCCTGGGGGCAGCTGGCTGCAGCTCTGGGCTTTGCAGCCCATCCTCTCTTGAGTTCCAGAGGTACAGGCAGCATAGGTAGGGTGAGTGTGTCCGTGGGAGGTACAAGAGGCCCTCTGGTCCCCAACTTCTTGCCAACTCCGTACACTCAAATGCTGACTCTCCAGGGCCCACTAGAGGGGCAAAGACTGTGGGTTGAAAGAAGACCCCCCAGGACTGGTTGGTGATTGGCGGAGAGAGCCTAAGGGAGGGGGCAGTGTAGACCGTAGAGAGGGGTTCAGCATAGGGGTCGGACATAGAAGTGAGGTTGGATTTGTGAGGAAACCCAAAGCTGAGCATTCTACATATATTGAGTGCCTCCTGTGTGCTGGGCCCCGAGGTCTTTGCCCAGTGCCTGCTGAACGCAGCTGGCATGGGCAGCCTGGACCCACATCCTTACCCCGCACCCAGCACGGTGGCCCATGCCCCCTGTGCCTGGGCAGCCTCCTCTGTGCAGTACTGCCATCAGGTGACATAGGGCTGGACCCCACTAGCCGGTCAATGGTCGTGCACCCAGAGTCTCCCTGTGTGCCCCCCCCCCTTGAGATGTTGCTCAATCCTCCCACGCCACCATTCCCCCATGTTATCACCAGGTCTAGTAGGGAGACAGCACAGCACAGAGAAACAGCCACTTCCTGTGGCCATAGCTGGGGCTCCAGATAAAGGCTGGCCCAGAGCCCTGGCTGACGTGGGGAGGCTGGGGTCGGGCCAGCTCCAACCACCCACCTCGCCCCCAGAAGGGTACCCCGTGGACTTTGCCCTGAGCCTCCAGGCTTCCCGACTCCTCTCAGTCAAAGCCCCTGCACATCCCCCACTCCCTCCCCAGGGTGGTTCCTGTCAGCTCACCCAAGTCCGCTTAGCCCCATCCTC
Source organism: Lyroderma lyra (assembly GCA_004026885.1). Taxonomy (NCBI): domain Eukaryota; kingdom Metazoa; phylum Chordata; class Mammalia; order Chiroptera; family Megadermatidae; genus Lyroderma; species Lyroderma lyra. The sequence goes on from PVJL010000269.1 coordinate 304,581, forward strand.
ACTGGAGGCAGGTGACCGGGGAGGGGGCCTGTGGGCACTGCTGTCAGAGCCATGCTCACTGGGTCAACCAAGGGGCGTCAGAGGGGCCATCGGGGCCCTTGGTGAGGCCTGTGAACCCTGCCTCTCCAACATGCCCACCTGCCATTTCTCCCCCCATCCTCTGTCTCTATGTCCATCTCTCTCTTGCCCTCCAACCAAGGTCCACTTTACTTCTCCCACCTGCTACACACTGACCCTGGGCCCACCATGGCGGGACAGGTTGGCGGGCAGGCTGGGAGGTACATGTCTGTGGGCCTGTCACCTGCAAGAGCCTGTGGGATCCGGTGAGGTCTCCCTTCCCACCACCTCCTGGCATTTTCCACCCTGGCACCTGCCCCCACCTTCCTGGCCCCATCCTGCAGCCTCTATGGGGCGGGGGGGCTCCACATCTTGTGGATGAGAGGCTCTCTGCTAATGATATAAAAGGTGGGAGCAGACCAGGTGAGGTACAAGAACCAGGCCTTCCCCCACAGCTCTAGGGAGAGGCCTTGGAAACCTAAATTTCCCAAGGGCTCCAGAGCTAGGGCACAGACCAGACACAGAAGCCACATTCTTGATCCTTCGTCTGCCCTCCCCGTTCAATACCCAAAGAGGACCTTCCAAGCCAGTCCCTTCCCCGGTTCCTACACTGTCGCCACCATCACCGTAGCTAACCTCACCACCTTCTCCTCCACCCTTATCACCAGGGACCTGCTCAAGTCCATGTGGGGAGGCCTGCCTGGAGGACAGGCCAGTGGCAATGAGCCTAAGGCAGTTGGCCAGGATGGTGGGGCCATAACCAAGGCCAGGTGAGGAGTGAGCTGAGCGGCATGGAGGGGTGGGCTCAGAGAAGAGGGGAGGAGGAGGCAGATTGAGAGCGACCAGGAGGTGAAAGCACTGGCCTTGGCATTGATGGGGCACATGAGGGAGTGGGAGAGAGGGTCCAGGGTGCCTGTGAGCTTCTCATATCCACAGATGGGAGCCCACTAGCAGGGTAGGGTGGGGCAGGACACCTTGGTGACTTGGTGTGGGACTCCCGAGCCACATTCTGGGCCTTTGGGAAGCAGGCTAACTGGAAATAGAGAGGGGAAGTGTGAGACCAAGGAGGGAGTGGAGGGAGAAGGGAAAGGGGCTCAGGACAAATTGGGAGGAAAGCCCAGGCAGCAGCAGGGGATCCCAGAAACAAGACACAGAAGTAGCAGCCAGGGAGTGGGGGATCAGGCGTGCTCCGAGGTACTGGTGGGGGGGCACACACGGACCAGGGTTAATGGGCATTGCTTGACATACTCCAGGCCAGAGCAGGGGTGGCCATCCAGCTGAAAGGGGCCAGCACCGCGGGGTGGTAGGTGGGCATGGGTGGGCCCTGGCAGGGCTGTTGTGTAATGGGTGTGGTGAGAGATGAAGCAATTTGCTTTCTAATCAGATGTGGAGCTGGACGTTTGCGTGGACAATAACCGCAATCAGCAGCATCTTGCTGGTTCTCAGTATTCAACAGTGAAGGAAATTGTACCCGCATCCAGGCCCTGGGGCCTCCACAGCATCCTGGCCTCCCCTAGGCTAAGTCCAAGCTAATCGAGGCCCTCCACCTAACTAGCTCTGTGCTCCCCGAGAGGACCCCACATTCTCTGGACTTTGCTTTTATTGCCCCTTCTGCCCCACGGGCCCAGGTTCAGGGCCCACTCAGGCTCTGTCTGCCTCCTTTTGGGATCTCAGACAAGCCTCCCCCTCTTTCTGGGCCTCAAGGCGCCCCCCACAGATGGCTCTTGATGGCCAAAGTGACAGGAAGAGACTGGAAAGACAGTGATGCTCAGACAGGATGCTCAGTCTTGGCTGTCAGGGACCAGCCCTGTGCGTCCCAGCACTGATGCCCCTGCCTTATGAATGGGCTGGAAGGCCAGGAACAGCCCTGGAGACTCCCTTCAAAGAAGGGAAATGGAAGAAACAGGGAGGGTTGGTCTTCTGCCCCAGCCCCCAGCACAGGAACCCTTGTGTGTGGGGGGGCGGGGGGCAAACGGGGAGTCTGGGGGGCAACAAGGAGTCTTGGGTGCATGTGTGGACATGCTAGCCGGTCAAGGCCACTTCCACCCCAGGGACAGCCAGGTGGGCTGCTGATAAGGAGAGACGGTTTTAAGAGTCATGGGGTGCCACTGATAAAAACAGACAAGCATCTTCTGGTGGCCGGAAGATGGTGGGTGGAGGCCCAGTCCTGGGGATGCCCACATCTCGGGTGGAAACACTGAGGCTGCTGGTTCTGGGCAGGACCCGCCCTCCCCGCAGTGGAAGCCCAGACTCACCAAGACCTCTGGGCAGCTGCAGTGCCGGGGAGCGAGGGCCAGACCTGGAGTCCCCATCCACCAGGCCGGGGCCCCCTCTGCCCACTCCCCAGTCCCACCGCAGCCCCAGACAGCCCCAAACGGGGCCTCTTAGGGCGTCCTTGCATACCACGTCCTTCACGCCTTCCTCATGCTGTGGCCTGCCAGGTGTGCCCTGTCACCTGCTCATGGCTCCAGGTATAGCTTCTCCTCAAAGGATGACTAGCCAGCTAAGAAGAGAAGATTCTTACAGAGTGGAGGTGGGGGTAGTGGGGACCCTCACTTGCATGTGACAGGTCTGATTCCGAGTGTGCCACATGCTTTCTCTCAGGTGACGCTCATGACACCCTGCAAGATAAGGATACTCATCCTCATTTCACCAGGTGACTGAGTCCCAGAGAAACCAGCCCACGTGCCCAAGATCACACAGCTGATGGGAGTCCCTTAGGTGCTGGAGGCCAAGGACCGGCTTGAGGCTTTTGGGGGCACAGGAAGCGCTGAGTGAGGAGCTACGGGGAGCTGGCACCAGCACCAGGAGTGAGGTTCGTCAGTGCTGCTGACTCACAACCCCTTCCTGGTTCTAATCCAGACAGGGCTTTAAAGTTGCCGTCTTAGGATTTCCCGAGGACTCACGCAAGATCACCTGCGAGTAGGTGGGGGGTGGGGACTTGATGCCAGGCCTGAAAGGGTCCAGGGCCCATGCCCTTCCCAGATGTCACAGTCAGTCCCTGGGATACTTTCTGCATCGTATCATGCTCACTCTGCATGCAGTATGATACATCCTACGTCACAGGTGCAGAGTAGAGGCTCGGGGAAGGGACAGTCCCTTAGTAGGTCACAGGTCTCACTGGCTTCAAGACCACCTCACCAGTGTCACAAATCAGCAGGGTGCCTCCTGACCTGCTCCGCCTCTTCAAAGTGTTGAGGTGGCAAGGGCCAGGCACCCACTGGGTGTTTGTGCTGGAGCCATCAGAAACAAGGCCCTTTCTTCTGGCTGGGATTGCTGAGCTGCTGGATATGAACTTGAAGTGGTTCTGGCCATCTTGTCACCATGAAGGAACTGAAGTCTATTATTAGAAAGGAATGATGTCTACACTGAAGAAGCCTGGTAGGGAGATGGAGCAAGACAGATTCCTCAAGGCATCAGCTGAGCATCTGGATGCAGCCATGCCTGAAGCCCAAACCCTCATTATATGGGGCTGTAGATTCCCTTTGTTGTTGAAGCCTGTTGGAGAAGGTTCCTGTTTTGGGGACTCACAGAGTACATAAGACAGAAACAGTGAGTTGTGACTCTCGCCAATCTGGGACATGTCTTGGGTCCTGGATGCATTGCACAGACACACGGGGGCCCATGTGTACCCATGGACCGTCAATCCTGCCCACTCAGGGAATCTTTTTCCAGGACCCGTACTCACATCCTGCTATTGGGACTTGTGCATGTCCCTGTCTCTCCCCTACTGTACGGACAACTGCCCCCTGGCCTGGAGGATGCTCTCAGCAGCCCAGCAGGGCGGGCACACATCAGCACCCTGGATCGGTTCTTATGGCTGCCACCTGCCCCGCCCCAAGACCAGCTCTGCCATAGAGCCCACCACCGCAGGGCTAGGGCGGGCTTGTGTTGGCTCCACACGGCAGCATTTTCAAATGGTAGATTTCATGTCAAAATACCAATTTTTGCCACTTATTAAACTATTGACCTTGAGCTACTTGCTTGTGCCTCAGTGTTCCCATCTGAGAGTTGCTGATAGCAATACCAGCTCTGTGGCCCCCATCGGCTCGTCTGACCCGTCAGTGGGTCCACAGCGTCACCCTCAGAGACTACCCAGAACTCATCTCCCCTTGTCCTACTGCCACCAGCCTGGCTGTACCTCAAGTCTCTTGCTCAGACCATTACAGTCCCCTCTTGATCGCCCCCTGCTTTGCGTCCCTCCTACAGACCCTTTCACGGCAGCCAGATGGGTCATTTTCACATCTGTACAGTCACATCTACCCTCTATTGAAAACCCTCCCACAGCCCTCCCCTCCTGCAGGGTAAAAGCCAGTGTTCTTACCAAGACCCCCGAGATCCTGCACAACCTGCCCTGAGACCTCCTGACTGCCTGTCGCATCACTCTCTCCCCTCACCCACCTGCTCCAGCCCCATGGGCCTCCCACCTCAGGGCCTTTGCACCTGCTGTCCCCTCTGCCCCTAGACAACCATAAGCCTTCCCCCCACTATCTTCAATGAGGCCCTGCCTGGGCACCTTAGTAAAAGTCATCCCCCATGCTACCCATCCCCCTGTGTGCTTTAGTTTCCTTCCTAACTTACATTACCTTCTAAATAGTTTGCTTATTTACCTTACTCATTGTCAGGGTCCTCCATGTGATATGAGCTCCAGAAACAATAGTTTCTGTCCCTAGCACCTGGCACTGGACCGAGCACATGCTGTGTGCCCCACACTCTTGGGGCACTCGTGGGCTACTGAGGATTAAATAACTCAGTCCATGCTCGATCCCTGGACTCTGTAAACAGAGCTGGTTCCATCATTACTCTTGTTACTGTGTCTGGCCTGGCCTATATGCCCATGGCAGGCAGCCTTGACCATCAGGAATAGTTTGCCTCAGACCCCAGTCCCATCACTGTTAGAACCCCGGTTTACACACGTCCTTTGGTTGTAGGAGAAGGCAAGGGATGAAAGGAGAGACACCCACACAGGCCCCAGAGTCCCGAGAGTTGGTCTTCAGCCCTGTACCTACTACCCTCCCCGACCCAGGGAAACGTGGCAAGTGCAATTTAGGGGCTGCTGGTTAAGACCCAGATCCCTGAGCAAGTAAATTAATAGTTTAGAGGAGTTGCCCAGAGGCTGAGTGATGAAGAAGAGATGGGCCAGTGGGTCCTGAGAACCTGGAAGGGGATTGTGCAAAACATCCTGCAAGTGTCAGCTGCTTGGGGGTCTCAGCCTGACCATAGAACCATCCTGAGAGGGGCCAGGTGTTTAGGGGTGTCTGCACGTAACCCAGCGTATACAGGAGCTGGGGCAGACTCAAAGCTGGGACAAGCCCACGTGCACGCCATGTGTGAGATTGGGACACCAGTGGGGAGTGCACATGCACTCCACGTGTGAGCATGGGACACCTGTCGGGAGCCTACCTGCACACCATGTGTGAGCATGGGACACCTGTCGGGAGCCTACCTGCATACCATGTGTGAGCATGGGACACCTGTCGGGAGCCTACCTGCACACCCTGTGTGAGCATGGGACACTTGTTCAGGCAAAACTGATCACATCTCTGCGCCAGACTGTGTGCACATATGCAGGTACCTTTTGGTGGGATGATTTTGGGGTGTAGATAACTGCTGCACACTGTGTCTTTGAAGCTCTGTGTGAAGGTTCTGGTGGGTCTCTGTGCATGTATGTGGTATGGATGTGTGAGCTTGGATATGTGGACATGTATGTGCGGGACTATGCACACATATGTCTATCACATCCAGTTCTCAGCATGGCGTCAAGGGCATTAGAGTCCTGCAGACCTGAGGCCTATCCCACCAACATCACCTGCACCTCATTCTCCTCTCCTGAAAATCCTTGGGTGGCTTCAAGGATTTGGAATGACATGTGTGCATGCACTGAGTTGAAGTTTAATTAACTGTCTTTATCACGCCCTCACCTTATCTGTTGCCCTTCCTCAGCCTGTCTCAGGGCCTTTAGGCCCCCCGTGCCACCTCCCCCAAACCAGGGGACCCTCATACCCTTACCACATCTTGGGTAGCCATGGTCTTCATCTCCATACAAATTAAAGCAATTATGACATCCTTCATTGGTCAAAATGATAAAAAGTTTAAAGATTGACACCAAATGTTGGCGAAGATGGTGGGTGATGAGAATATCTAGCAAATTTAAAATGCTAATTAATGTCCTGTAGACACAAGCACACACTCACATGTGTGCAAAGAGTATGAACAAGAAAATGCAGTATGTATTTATCAGTATGGAGTGGACACAACTAATCTGTAGGTAGCCTAGGGTGAAATACTCTACAACAGGTAGAAGGAATGAGTTCTGAGTGTCCTGTGGGTAGATCCTGAAACAGGTGAAAATAACTTGCAAAAGCACACATACAGAATGACACCTTTTACACTTAAAACAAATCCCAGAAAGCATACTGTGTGCACTCTGTGAATACAGGTATACAAGGGATGTCCAGAAACAATTCAGCCATAAATGCTTCTTTTTTTCATATTACATGGCTGGATACTTTCCAGACAGCCCTCACATGTATTTAACTGTGGAGAAAAAGGCATGCAAGGATGCGCTCCAAGCTGATGATCAATGACCACCCTAAGAAAGAGCTAGCAGGGGCAGTGGTAGGCAAAAGGCACTCTAGCCTTCCCTTTCATGTTTTACTTTGTTCAAAGAGATGGTGTTGATGTATTAACCACAAATTAAAGATGAACAAGAGGAGGAGTTATGTGAAGCACAGAGGCATGGGCGATAATGGGGGTCACGCAGGCACCTTTTTGCTCACAGCCACTTGATCCTTTTTTCCTGAAGACCAGGTCTCTGGTCGGTCCCAAGTTGGTAGACAAAAGTCTAGCCCTGAGGAGTGAGATCCTGGCACTCCTCTGTGGCGGCCCGGGATCCCCTCCTGGACCCCACCGCAGAGCAGCTCTTTCCCTAAAGACCCAGGTATATCCTGGGCCCCAGATCCTTTGGGCCCCACCACCCACACCCCATTTTGTGACCCCCAATCCAAATCCCTAGGCACAGAGCTCAGCTATAACTCTACCCCGGAAGGGTGACCTGAGAGCTGTTGGTGAACAGGTGGGACCAGGGACAACAGGTTCTAAGTAAGTATGGGACAGCAAGAGAGCAATTCCCACAGAGACCCTGGGGGATAGAGACAGGCCAATAATTCATCCCACCGTCAACTCCTATCCTCAAAGCTGCAGCTCCAGGGCCAGAGACAGATTGCAGGAGGAAGCCTGGGGACCAGCCAGCCCTCATGGGGATTGTCAGACCTGGGGTTCATGTCTGAGCTCTGTGCTGGTGAGGGATGGGGCACCTGAAACACAGACATACAGTGAGCGTGGAGAGGAGACATACAGAGGGAAAGAAACAGTGAAAGAGACAGACACCAAGACAGAAAGGGAGAGAAAGAGATATACAGAGTGCCAGAGAACTCAAAGCACCTGGAGAAGGGGGAGACAGGGACAGAAAGACAGAAGCAGAGGGAGGAGGAAGAGGGCCTGGGTTGCTGCCCTGTTCTGATTGGTCAAATCTCATTGCAATTAAAGCCCATAATAGATTCCCTGAGATGACGAGGATCATTTCAATGCAGATAATTAAGGTTTTCTTCCAAGATGGAAATAAAGATTAATTTGCAATTTCCTTCCTCACTGCACACATGAGAACAGCCCCTGCTGGGAAGAAAGCTCGACTTTGGCAGGTGGGCTGGGGGTGGGGTGGCCTTCAGGTCAGTGTAGGGTGGGGGGCGGGCACAGCCTCAGGAAGACAGCCTGCCCTCCTCAGGGTCCTGGCTGTTCAATGGTCGTGTGGAGCTCTGAGGGCATTAGCCCACATTTAAGAGTCCCCCACTCCCGGCTCCATAGCAGGAAGGATGAGGCCCAGGCCAGAGTTAGGACTCAACAGTCCCCTCCAGATAGCCACGGTGGGAGACATCGGGAGAGTCACCTAGAGGACAAGTGGGAAAGCCCCAGACCTCCCTTCTTCCTTTTGTGGATCTTTCTTCAGGGCCTCCGGCCTCCTCCTGCCCCTCCGACAGAGCTAAAAGGGCCCATCCTAAAACTAACATGGGACTTCCCTGGAGGGAAAATACATGCTGGAGCCCAGGAGGGTGCTCTTCTCCTCTTCAGCCTGGACCCCCACAGAACTCACTCAGTGCTCTTCGCAGGGGTACCCCAAGCATAGCCACGTATGTAGGCTCCAGAAAGCAGCAGCCCTTAGGCCTGCCTCCTCCCAGCAGCCCCAGGACCACTCTTCAGAGAGGCCTGTCCAGTCCTAGGAAAGTCAGAACACCAGCCAGAGCCAGAGGGGGACAGTGAGCCCACCCACACCTGTGCCCCCAGGAGCCAGTGTGCTGCCCTCAGGCCTTGTCCCCGGCAGGATGCAGTGTGGGGCCCTCGTTACTGCCTCTGGCCTCTCCAGGTCCACACCCTGCTCAAGGCCAGGCACAGGCAGGGTAACAGGGTTAAGCTTAGAGTCATGGCCTGTACAACCTCCAAGCTAGCACAGCCTGTCACAAGGAAGTTCCTGTGGGTTCACGCTCATTTTAAGCTGGGTAGCTCCTAACTCCAGGGCCCCATGTGAACAGTCCAGTGGCAGGATATGGGAAGAAGGCCGCTCTCTCTGCCTGTGGTCTTCTGAGATCTTGTCTTTGCAATCCCTGAGCCCTCAAGGGCTGTGTTCTGTGCAACCTCTGAGTGGGGCAACCAGGATCCCCAGGAATTTAAACTTGAGCTCTCAGCAGGGCATGCCTCTGAGACCCACCCCTCTGTGTGTGGGCCCCACCCTGAGAGCCTGCTGGGGCCCTGACTTTGCATCCCACCCCACCTTGCCTGGGTCAGCTGTGGGCCAGCCTTAGCCCATTGGTTAAGAACAGCCTAGAGCAGGCCACAGTGCCTCCTGTGCCAACTTTTCTCCAGGGTGACCTCTGGATGGCCTCCGGCATCCAGGGAGGAGGAAGAGCAGGTTTATGAGCAGGGGGCTGGCGCATTCCTCGTAGGCGGCCTGTGGCCTAGGCCTATCTCACCATCAGCACAGGATTGAGGTCCCAGCTGCCCTCCAGGGACTCAGACTGCCCCTCCCAGGCCACCTGCCGACATCATGCAGTCAGGACCCTGGTACTGAGCCTGGATCAACTGGATTTAGGCTGGGCCGCACGCTGCCCCATCCCTCCAAGTCTGGCCTACGTTACACACCTCCAGGCGCAGGGATCTCCCTCCGTTCTATTCCAGCCAACTGACAAGCAACAGCTCTGGGGCAGCCATGAAGACAAGATGCCCAGTACATTGCCAGGTGCCCAGAGCCGCAAGTATCTCTCAGAGACACTCCGATGCTCCCAGGTCTGCCCGCTGGACCTGCAGCTCTGCTCATCCCCACGGACTTGAGACAAGTGCAAAGACTTGGGGGCAGAGCTGGGCTCACCTCCCAGGCCAGCCAGCACATCAGCAGCCTCCACCCCACTGACTCCAACAGCCACACAGAGCAGTACTGTCACCTCAAAGCTGGGCCCTCAGGTCCCTCACTCTCACCCTGGGTGCCCCGAAATGCCCAGCTGCTGCTCTTGCTCACTCATTCATTGATCCCTTTAACCAATAATTTTACTGAAGTTTCCTGAACACTTGCCAGGGCCCTGGGGTGGCTTGGAATGTCCTGTCCCCTGACAAGGGGCACCTGGGAGGGCTAAGAGAGTGGCTGCCCTGGCCCGAGGCCCAGACGTCCTTACTCACCTTCTTCAGCATGTCTGGGAGTCTCAGGCCCACCTCCGGGGAGAGTGGGCACAGGGCTCACCCAGGACAGACACCCAGCATGCAGAGCCTTCCCAGGGGCTCCTCCTTCTATGCCTACCAGGCCTGCTAGGGACACTGGGTAATGAGAGGAATCGTGGGCACACACTCTCAGGCTACCAGCACCCCAGTGGTCATGTGGCCAAAGGGACGTTTCCCAGACTGCACATGACCACAGAAGCCCTGCGTTTAACAGCAGGGACAGATCTGGGATCCAATGAGACATGGAGCAAGTATCCCACCTTCTCTGTGCCCCAGCAAAAGGAAGTAAATGATTGGACTTGCCTCACACGGTAGTGGCGAAAATGAAAGGGTCACTCAGCTGGGCTCACTAAATGCTCCATGGCAGTCATTTGGGAAAACGGTTTAGGTGTTTCTTTAAAAGTTAAACTTAAGTGGAAACCAAAAAGTGGAAACAACCTACATGTTTACGGACAAACAAAATCTACCGCATGGAATACTATTCCATGGAGTATTTAATGAACTCCATCTACCACATGGATTGTTATTCCATAGAATAATTAAATGAACTCTTATTCAGCAATAATGTAATAAGAAGAAATGAAGTACTGATGCATGCTACATGGATGAACCTTGAAAACATTGTGCTAAGTAGAAGAAGTCAGGCACAAGAGGTCATACATTGTATGATTTCATTTATAGGAACTATCCAGAACAGGCCAATATGTAGAGACAGTAAGCAGGTCAGTGCTTTTCTAGGCTGGGAATGATGGGAGGAAGAAGGTGATGTCTAAGGGTACAGGGTTTCTTTTGGGGGGAATGGAGACGTTCTAAAATGGGTTGTGGCGTTGGGTGTACAAGTCAGTAAATGTACTAAGAGCCATCGAATTATATACACTTTAAACGAGTGACTTGTACGGTATGTAAATTGTATCTCAGTAAAGATGTTAGCAAGACAAAACAAGGGAGTTACCATGTGAGCCAGCAATCCCACCGCTAAGTCTATACCCCAGAGCTTGGAAAACATACACACATGTTCACACAAAGACTCGGACATGAATGTTAATGGCATCATGATTCAGAAGAGCAAAGAAGTGGAAATGACCCAGAGGCCCATCAATTGATGAAGGGATAAATAAAATGTGATTGATGCATATGATGAAATAGTATTATCAGCCATAAAAAGGAATAAAATGCTGAGTCATGCTACTACATAGACGGACCTTGAGACATTATGCTCAGTGAAAGAAGCCAGACACCAAGGTCACATATTATATAATTCCATTTATATAAAATGTCCAGAATAGGTAAATCTATAGATGCAGAAAGTAGATTTGTGGTTGCCAGGGACTGGGGGACCTAGGAAGTGTGGGAGTGACTGCCAGTGGATATGGCTTTTCTTTTCAGGGGACAAGATGTTGTTGTAAACTTGGACTGTGGTGATGTGATGGTTGCACAATTCCGTAAACATACTAAAACCACTGAATTGTGCGCCTTAAGCAGGAGAGCTTTGTGGCACGTCAATTATATTTCAATAAAACTGTTTTAAAAATTAATAAATGCTCCATGACCTTCCTCACTGACTCACAGCCTACCCCTGCACCTTGTGGTTCTAGGCCAGAGCCTTGCTGGATGGGTAACCGGTACCTACCCCCTGGGGGATGAGGGGCAGAGTGTGGGCTGGACCTGTAGTAGGGGCTTCTGTGTCTGCCCGTCCCCCGTGCCGGCCAGTTGGTGACTCTCAAAGCCTCAGTCTACGCTTCCGTTCAGTGGACAGAATAATCTCTACCTCCCAGGGCTGCAGGAGATGACAACAGGATTCTGTAGTGGAAATCACTTTGTTCTTGTTTTTAAATTATTTTATTATTTATCATATTTACTACGAAAATAGTTCAAACACGGGGGAAATGCATAGAGCACAGCAGAGAATTCCCATGCCCTAGCTTAAGAAATAAGAAGTGGCAGAAGCAAGTGAGCCTGGGGACTGTCGGTGTCACGCACCTCCAATCCTCACTCCCCTCTGCCTGTCTTCATGTGGACCCGAACAATCTCTAACATTAGGATCACTGTGGAGGTGGCCCTGCTCAGGAAGGCAGGGGAACCTGTCCCTTCTTTATTTCCTGGTTTGGGGAGATCAAAGCTCAGCCCCGCTGGGACTTCTCACTGGCTCCTGCCTTCTTCCTACCCAGAAGGAAGGTGGGACTGAGTAACTCCATGATTCTGAAAGTTTACAACTTTGACTGTTTTAAAAAGTATTGCTTCTTTGTTACATACAGTAAAAATCACCCTTTTAAATGCACAGTTCCACGAGTTTTGAAAAACATACAGTTGTGTAATCCCCACCACGATCAACATACAGAACAGTTGCACCCTCTCCCAAATCCTCATGCCCCTTGTAGCACCCCTCCCCTCTACCCTATTTCTGGCAACTACTGGTCTGTTTTCTGTCCCTATCACTTTGTATCATCTAGAATGTCACAGAAGTGCAATCACACTGTACATCGCCTTTTGAGTGAGGCTTCTTTCCCTGAGCAGTATGCTTCAGGGGTTCATCCATGTGCTTTGTGTATCAGTGTTGGTTCTATTTGTTGCTGTGTAGTATTTCGTTGTGTGAACGAACCATTGTTTATCTATTCACCAGCTGAGGGACCTTTGGGTTGTTTCCAGGTTTGGATGGTTATGAATAAAGCTGCTACAAACATTCATTAAAACCCTGCAGAGGTCGCAGTTAAAAAAATTACAGCAGAAGTTGCATAATTACTAGTATGTGCTGAAATGCGAAAAAAAAAAAAAAAGAAAGAAAACACCACAATATAATAAAAGAAGTGATTTGAAAATTTATTTTCAGTTACAGTCTAGAAATGATTAAACAAAGAAATATAGAAATATAAAAATATAAAGAATAAAAAAATTTCTTACCAAATAATGCAACTTACACTGTAATTTTTTTGACCATGACCTCTTTAATGGATTTTTGTGTGAACATCCATTTTTATTTCTTTTGAGTAAATACCTAGTTGTGGGATGTTTGGCATGTATGATAAGTGTATGTTTAACTTCATAAGTAACTGCCAAACTATTTTCTAATGTGACTGACTACCATTTTGCCTTCTTATCAGGCACTGCTAGGTGAGGGATGAAGGCGGCAAGATGAGCAAGGCCCTGCCCTCCTGGGACTCCTGGGACTGCCACTCCACTGGGAGAAGCAGACATGAACACATAGGATCATGCAGGATGGTGATGAAGGCTCTGGGGGTACAAAGGAGGGTGACAGGAAGAAAAGGGATGATCAGGGAGGGCCACCCTCAGGAAGAGTGTTTGAACTGAGATTAAGGATGAAGAGCAGCCATTCCGATCCAAGATCCAGGGCAAAGGGCTCCAGGCAGGGCACTGAGCAGGTGCAAAGGCCCTGAGGCCGGCATGTCATATTACAATGCTGTGACTGTGATGGATTTATTGGATACTTATTGTGTCCCAGGGAGGTGCTGAAAACCTTAGGCACATCTTTCTATTTGATCCCCATAGCAACCTTAAGCAGAGGGATTACTGTCATCCCCAACTTACAGCTGAGAAACTCTGAGATTCAGAAAAGTGTCACCTGACTGAGGGCACACGGCCATGAGGGGCAAAAGCAGGATTTTAATCCAGTGGAACTCACAGAAGTGTGTTTAACACCTGGGTCCCAACCTCAGCCAGGGGCGGGTCCTGCAGTCCCGCTGTGTGACTCTGGGCAGGCCACTGGCTCTCTCTGAGCTTCTGCCTTCCCATTTATAAAAAGGAGCTGGTGTTTCCCCACATACAGTCCACTGTGCGAATCTCGGCACGGTGATGCTGGCAGTGGGCACTGGACTCTTGGGGATTCTGCGGGGCAGGGACAAAGCCAGGCTCCTGGGGTGAGTGAGCGCTGCGCTGCCTTCGGACGCCGACAGAGGGCAGGAGCGGCCCGCACCTCACCGCCGGCCCGGGAGCGCGGGGCGGCGGCGCGGGAGCAACGTCGGTGCGTGACGGCTCCCGGGTCCAGCGGGGCGCTGCGCTGGGCTGTGTCCTTATGTGACGTCCGGAAATGGGCGCCTCTGTGTGTGTAAGACTGCGTTGGGGGACGCATTACCCAGGGACAGGGTCCCAGGTCAGGACGTGAGGGAGGGGCGCAGAGGGCCTGGCCGACCCTGGTCATGATCCCACCCAGCTCTGGGCACCCCTTCCTTCGCAGCTGAATCCCGGGGGAGGGGGCATCACAGCAGGCCCCATCGTCCCTACGTGATGCAACGGTGGGTCTTCCTCCAGAAGTTGCAGAACCCAGGAGACCTGGCCTCACTTGTGGGGCCTTTCCTAGGTTCAAAGCAGTGAAGTCCATTTGAAATGTAACCAAATTGAGATGTGCTAAGTGTCCCAATCATACCTGACTTCAAAGTCTTAGTATGAAAAACAGAATCTAAATGATCACATTCATCATTTTTTATATTGATCACATGTTGAAATGATAATAATTTGGATATACTGGGTTGAAAATATACATAAAATAGATTTCACTTTTATTTTTTCAAATGTAGCTATTTAAAATTTGAAACAACATTCATGGCTGTCATTTGTGGCTGTGTTCTATTTGTACAGGACAGTGCTTGTCAATATAAACTATGTGTTAGCTCATTTAATCTTCATCTAATCCTATGAGCCCTGTACCATTATTATCCCCATTTCACAGATGGAGAAACTGAGGCACCAAGAGGTGACACAACTTGCTCGGGCCAATTGTGGGTGCAGACCCAGTAGTGCTGCTCTGTGTTCAGGTGCACACATGCATACGCAAAACACAAGTGCCCAAATGTTTGTCGTGTGTAAGGGTCCGGGTGTGACAGACAGATGGACCAGTTCACAAATGCAAACTGTCAACATCCCAGCATATGCTCGTGCAAATGTTACTGTGTGCATCTAGTCTTATGACGGCCTCCGGGGCACACATGTCCACACTCCTGTGCACAGCCCCCTGCTCACACCCATGCACACGAGGCATAGGAGTGCAGCCAGCATTCCCTGAAGGCCCCAAGTGCCATCTGGAGGACTTTTGAGGGTCCTGCTGCTGGCTGGCAGGCCCAAGATCAACCTGATGGTCTCCCTGCTTATTCAGGTCTTGGAGTTGGGGGCCTACCTGTAACTCCATCTGTGTCCCAAATAGCAAGACCTGAGGTGAGGAGTGGCTGCCTGACCCACCTGCCGCCAGTGCTGCCAGCCTTTCTCCTGACCACCCTGCGTTTGCATGCAGCTCCCCAAGCCCTCGGATCGCATTACATGGAGGCCCGATGATAATCTGTGTTGAAATAATATTTAACACATGCTGCACTTTTAATTAACTATCTGAATAATCTCAAATTAATACCAGAGCTTTAAAAATAAGTTTTCATTTTCACGTTTGGTAACATAATAGCAGCCCGGCTGGACCATTTCCCCCTCCTTTGATTTAATTAAAAACCCTTTTGTGTGTGTCTCTTGTCACTTCAGAGACGGACAAAAGTGGGGGAAGCAGGCTGGAGCTCATGCCTTGGGGTTGCCTAGGGCCTCTGGGGCTGGCTCTGGTGTGGCCATCACAAACATTTGCATAGGGACACTCGAACACATTCACAGACACCCCCACAGGTTGCTTCTCATACAGATACACACACCAGAGGCGAGCGGTGCCTGCATCCCATGCCCTGATGTGCTTGTCCACTGCTCGCACGCTGGGCCCAGAAGAAGGACCAGCCCACATCAATGCTTCCTGCACCTGCAGGTGCGTGTGCACACATACACACATGGGATGGTTTGGGGCTGGGCTGCAAATTTGCATTCTGAGTCCAGATCTGAGAAGACCACAGGCTGCTGGGCCCATGTCCCTATCCCCAGCTGATTCCTGAGTGATGTGCCTGTGTGTGTGTGTGTGTGTATGTGTGTGTGTGTGTCTTTTCCCCTTTTTGTCTCTTTGTCTCTGTGCCTCTATCCCAGGCTTGATATTTCTAGAAACAGGGTCAGTTGGGTCCCCTGGTTCATCCTGCTTCTGCTGTGCCAGGGCCCTGGCCCTCCCTCCCACGTCTCCCCCTGGCCCCCGAAGAGCAGGCATGGAAGAACAATTTTTTCCTGGGTCTTTGCCTTGCTCCCGCTAACAAGCCAAATTCTCCTCTGGACCAGAGACTGGCTGAGAGAAGCTTTCCTCAGGCAAGCCCAGAGAACCCAGTGGGGAAACTGAGTCCCCAGTGGAGTCTGAGGTTTCTCTGACAGGTCCAGGGTAGTGAGAATCTTTCTGCTTGGTGGACCTAAGTCCTCAGGAAGTATGCAGAGAGGGGGTGCAAGGCAGACCCCACCTGCTGAGCCTGGATTCTTGGCAGAAATTCATTTGATTCTGAGGCTAAAGGTCAGAAATAGGTCCAGACTTGGAGAGCAGCAGGTGTGTGTGTGGGGGGTGCATCCTATATAGCCTCTCAGAATGTGGAAGGCAGGGACCCCATGCCTCACCTGGGGCCCAGGGTTAAGTTCTGAGAAACCCCCACCAGGGGCAAAAGTGACCATATCTCCAAGTTTCCCCCATATATCTAGTTTACTCATCAATCATCAAACACTGAAGGGTTGAATGTGTGTTGAATGAACATATTGAGCCCTGTGGCCGCATGGCAGAGAGGGTTCTTGCTCTCATCAGGTGCCCACTCCTATGGGGGAGACAGTCATGTGGATACAGGTGTGGGGGGTGGGAAGGCAGGCTTCAGCCCTCAGTCCTCATGCTGGAGGCAGGTGGGGAGGGGAGACAGCATGCAGGCTCTAGGCCCTACCCAGCTAGGGAACCTCATCCGTAAGATGGTCAGACGAGAGGCTTCTGAGGCTGCAGTGACCAACACCAGGGTCCAGCCTCCCACCCCGTGCTGGTTCTGGGAGCATGAATAGCAGGGCCAGGTCCTGGGAACTGACTGTTCTGGGGTCAGTCAGGTTCCCCCTCCCTGACACCAACCAGTCCCTTCTGGCTCAGGCTGACCAGCCAGCCCTGGTCAGCTGGAACCCAGCAGATACCTGCCTAGAGGGACAGGCAGACCTGCTCCCACTCACCCACCCTGGCCAGTGAGGACTGGCTAGGCCACTCCAGCCACCTCACCCCCAGCTGTTACACACATGCCCATGTCACTGTCAGCCCACACTGTCATACACACTCACACTTGTGTTCACTCACATACACATGCACACACGTAGTCACACAGTCACCCAAGACCACACCCACAGGTGAGCACGCAGGATCCCAGAAGTCCCATCAACTGGCTATTCCACCTATGCAGCCAGTTCGGGAGGTCACGCGTTGTTGCTAAATTGCTCAGGGCCACATGGGGAGAAATGGATGGAGCCAGGCCCGAACCTGAGTCTGTACACCAGTCAGCCTTCTATTCCTGAAAGGCTAACCTGGTCAGGCCTATTGGGGAGAAGGTTAATGGGCAAGTAGGGGCAAGGTTGTATCTGGAACACTAGGAAGGAGGCCCTGGTGCAGTACAACTCAACTGACCCAGAAGCCCCAAGGAGCTGGGGAGCTGGGGGCCAAAGTAGGGAGAGGACTCCCCAAGTCTCTTGAAGTTGTCACAGAGCCAGAAACAACAGTGGTTTGTTCCCCTGCAAGGGACATGTGCATGACCTTGTCCACAGATCCCATGAGCTTCTGCAGAAGGCTGCTGTGCACAGATTTGAGGCTTCAGTGCCTGGGAAGCACTTAAAACAGTGACTGCCACAGACAAGCCCTTTGTTCATTTGTTGGCTCGTTCATTTGGTCAGTCAACAGGTATGCACCCAGTGCTTGTGGGTACAGACGCTGTCCTAGGTGGGTGTGGCAAGACTGATCTGGGCCCTGCCCTCCTGGATCTGCCATTCTACTGGGAAAATGGGCAGGCACCAGATTAATAAAGTAATTTCAGATCATAACCATTAGCCAGAGAAATCAGAGAAGGTTTCTGAGAGGAGGTGACATTTGGGCTGAAACCTGAGTGACAAGAAGGAGGTGCTAGACAGAGAAGTGTAGGGAGAAGATTCCAGGCAGAAAGACCAGCAAGGGCAAAGGCCCAGAGGAGTGAAACTTATGGGAGGGAGGCCTGAGCACAGTGAGGGTTTGCAGGGCCCAGCTGGGAAGCAGCCTAGTGGAGACTGGAGCAAATGGGACAGCTCATAACCTGGCTGCTGCTCAGCCCAAGCACAGGGTTGCCTGTGGGATTGAGGACCCAGTGAGGTCAGAGGTTCTAATTTTGCAAGAAAAGTGGGAGGTCTAGGTTTTTACGTAAAACCTCCTGACTTTTAAAATGGCCACAATTGATTCAACTGTTTAAGCCACAGGAAACCTTTCTGGGGGGCCAAAGCCAGCCTGTAGGCCTCTAGTTGGGACCTCACCAAGAAGTGGGGGCCTAGGTTCAAATCCTGCCTCCCAGACTTTCTAGCTGTGTGAACTTGGACCCGTTGCTTGTTCTCTCTGTGTTTCCGTGCTTTCATCTGTAACACAGACATAATAATAGTGCCTACTTACAGGGTTGCTGTGGAGGAGTAAGTGCTCTAATTTATTCATTTGACATATATTGTATACCAGAGACAGTACTAGGTTTTGGGTGTGTGTGTGTGTGTGTGTGTGTGTGTACAACAATGAACAAAAGAGACAAAACTCTCTGCCCTGGTGCATCTTACCGTCCCCGGGAGACAGAAGAGGAGCAACATGAGTTGGCGCTCATGTTGAAATACCATGTGGCAAGAAATGCCCAGGAGAGAAAATAAGGCAGAGAGGGAAGCAAAAAGAGTTAAGGGGAAGGGTTGGCATTTTAGACCCAGGGACTAAGGAGGTCCTCACGGAGGAGGTGGCCTTTGAGGAAAGGCCTGGAGAAAATGGAGGAGTCATGGACACAGATATCGGGGTGAATTATGTTCCAAGAAAAGGGAATGACCAGTGAAAAGGCCCTGAGGCCTGGCCACCCAAGTGACAGCAAGGAGACTGATGTGGCAGGAGTGGAGAGAATAAGGTCAGCGGGAGGAGGTGGGGGTTGGGAGACGATCCGGCGGCGGCTGGGAGGACGTGGGCTTTTCCTCTGAGGAAGATGAGAGGCATGGGAGAGTCAGCAAAGGAGGGGTGAGGATCCTTCCGGCTGCTGCCGGGGCAGCGGCAGGGAGAGCAGGAAGGAGGCTACTGTACAGTCCAGGCCCGAGACCACGGGGCTGGCCTAGGGCTGGCGGCGGGGCTGGGAGAAGTCGGTTAGATTCAGAATAGATTTTTAAGGCGCGGCGGGGGGCGGGGAGAGGCGAGGAGAGGAAAGAAAGGGGGCCGGCGGGAGGGAGGGAGGAGAGAGAGATGGCAAGCAGGATGCCTAGGTTTGGTCCAGCCACGGGAAGATGGAAGTGCCATTCCCTGGGATGGGGAAGGTGGAGAAAGAGCTGCTGTGAGGTGCATGTGGAACTGAGATGGACATTCGCGAGAGGAAGCTGGGAGGAGAGGGCCCACCAGGGACATAGCATTGAGCACCATCCAGAGCTAGTGTAGGCAGAAGTGAGGACAAGTGGCTTCTGGCGGCCCTTGGCCCCCAGCAAGACAGGATGGACGGTGTTAATATAATTTGTCATTTCTGGCTCCAGAGAAGGGGGGTCTGGAAGCAGCTCTGAAACGGGCCCGGGGAGGGAAGCCGATGATCTTCGGGCCCCACACCCCAGGCCAGGTAGCTGGGGATGGTCGCAGACAGCCGGTGGCTACTCGCTGCCGCCGCCGTTTTGGCCCTCCCCTCCCCCCACCTGCTCACTCCCCGACGCTCCACCGACCCCCCTCGCCACCTGCGGGGTCGGTCAGATCTGGGCCTTTGTCCCGCGCCCCAGCCCTGCCACCCTGCGTGGCGCCCCGCCCCCCAACCCCCGAGCAAACACAGCTGAGCGCCCAGGCTCGCGTGCGGGCCCCCTCCCCCCAAATCTTCGGGCCGCGGGGCGGAGGCTTAGCCGGGCAGCTGCGGGGCTGAGAGCGGGTGGGGCCGCTTCGGACAACGCCCCCCGCACCCTCCCACCCGGCGGCCGCGCCTTTGTCATTTAGATGGCCCGCTGGCGACCGGACGCCTCGGCACCACCAGCTGACCTGGGGGCGGGGGCTGGGTGGTGGCGGCGGCGGTTGTCTCTGCTTCCAGATCAGGCCCGCGGCAAAGGCCCGCTTTACCCTCCCGCCCGGAACCCTACCTCCTTGATGCGGGGCGACCTGCTCAAGTCGCTGGGCTTCTCTGGGCCTGTCTGCTTTCCTTGCATTCCAGGCAAAGAGACCTGCAGATACGGGGCCTGGAGGCTGAACTTGGCACTGCTGCAGTTTGAGGCACATTAGGGAACAGCCCCCAGCCAGCCGGATCGGCAGACCAGGCCCCGGATGCCATTCCCGACCCCTGCCAGTGCTGTGGGTTCTTGGGACCCAGTCTCAGCCCACGCGGGCCTCAGTCTTCCCATCTGTACTTGGAAGGCTGGGTCCGAAAGCAGGGAGGACCACTGGGGTGATTGCTTCTGGCCTGGCGGGCTGCTGGGAGGCTGGTGATACAAGGGTGTAAGAGCAGGGTGGATGTGCTTGGTAATGGCACAGATAGATGCTCACTATGCCAGGGTTCCCTCCCTCGCAGTGCAGGCCCTCTCCCTACTCACCCAGGCCCCTCCTATGGGAGCGGAGGTGGGGCTTTGACTGGATACACGCCCACTTTCCCCAGAGCAAAAGATTCACCAAAACAGAGGTGATCAAACAGAAAGTTATTTACTGCAGTCTATCAGGAGCCAGGCCTGGGGCAAGACCTGGGAGGAGAAACATTCCTGTGGCTGGAATCAGGCCTGGAAGATCTGGTGTCCCCAGCCAGGGACACCATGTCCTCCCTGGGAACAACCTTCTCTCCCCATTTTGCTGATGAGGAGCCTGAGGCCAGACAGCAGAGGGCCCCTTGGCCTCTTAGCTCTGGTCTCTGCCTGCAAAGAATGAAGGCCTGGAATTCATGCCAGAAGATACAGAAATGACCAACATGCTTAGACAAGGTGCTTGGAGTCCAGGGTATGCAAATGGAATAACATGATACAGTTTTCCACCTCTCAGGTGAAGGGCAGGGATACTGATGCCACAGTGGTGGGCACTGTCAGACAGAGGTCCTCTCCGTGGTGGGTACTCAGGGTTCCCACTGCTGGACACTGTTTGTCATTATGAATAACGCTCACAGTTCTGATTTTGGTCCAGTGATTTTACGTCCAAGAATTTATCTTTAAAAGGAATGAATAGGACAAGTGGACCAGCATGTTTATCACGGTGAAACCTAGAAGTCTCCCCAAGAGCAGGGTTTAGCAGGTAGATGGGAGTTTCAATCCCAGCTTTGCGATGTGTGACTTTGGGCTGTGTGACTTTGGGCAACTGACCTGTTTCCTCTTCGGGAAGGTGGGACCGGTAGCAACATCTACCCCTCCGAAGTCAGAGTGCCCACCCAGGGTGCCTTGGGAGTACTCATTGTGGATTTACATGAAGGAAAAAGTGTTCTTTGGTGATGGGTTATAAGCAGTCTACAAATGGAGATGAGAACTGTTCTGGGACTGTTTTCCTTCTGAAGAAAGAAAACTTGGTCTTGGAAGTTCACTCCCCAGTGATGCCAGCCCCTGACCCCCACCCTCCCGAACCCTGGCTCTGATAGCTGAGCCAGGCTGTTCCCAGCTCAGGCTGAGTGGGTTAGTGGGACAGGGATGTCAGTCAGTCTGTCTGTTGAACTGTGTGTCAGTCCCAGCCAGTATTCAACCTGACCTGTTACAGGAGAGGGCAGGAGAGCAGAGGAAAGACCAGCTGCCTATCATCTCTACCCCGAGGTCCTGGCCTTTTGGCTCTGGCAAGCAGGAAAGGCTAGTGGAAGGTGGGGGCTTATCACACACACATACCTCCAGGGAGGGACCTTTATGGCCAGATCCAGTTTCTGGCAGGACTGGTTAGTCCAGGTGGCCCTTGATGGTTGGCCGAGATAATGTCTGAGCAGATTGGCTGTCTGGGTAGGAGACCCAAGCTGGGCAAAGACTGAGGTTGGCCCAGGCCCAGCCTGATTCAGAGGTGGGATGGAGTCTCTGCCTGTCTTGTCCCAGCTGTTGTCACCAGCTTTTGGGGTTACCAAAAGCTGAACCTCACTTCCCTGCCTGCGGTGAAAGGTGGTACAGAAAGAGGCGATCCTGGGCAGAGGTCACACAGGCCCAAGGTTGCCCAGGCAGGAAGTGCACCCCTGGTCGTGCTCTAGGTACAGGGCCTAGCACCACATATTGGTCTGGGCTCAGTGCATATTCTGCATCTTGGAGGACAAACCCCAGTCCTCAGGATGTCCCAAGCTGGCACCAGAGCTAAGCCTTCAACAGCCCATTCCTATTAGACCAACTACTTCTGAGTGATGTGAACTGGGATGTGAGTAATGGACCTATGGTTGTATTTGTGGTTATATATTACCTCCTTGTCTGAGACAGTAGTGTGCAGGACACCAGTGTTCCTTGAGAGAAATGAAGCTCTAATAACCTAAACACTGTTGTACAAGGGGGGACCAGAAAAAAAAACACCAACCGAGTTTATTTATAAAAAATTGTGTATTTGTTCTTACATGTTTAAACTTTAGGCACCCTCAAAGTACTCTTTGATGCAAGACACCTATCGAGACACTTTCCCCACTGCTCAAAACAGTTTTTGAATGCATGGATTTTTATGTCTCTTAGTCTTTCTGCTGTTTTTTGTTTCATCTCTTCCACATCTGCAGAACATTTTCATGTGAGGACTTTTTTTTCTTTTTTCTTTTTTCTTTTTTTTTTTTTTTTTTGCTTTTTGGTATGTGGGTAGCTCCCTGACTGGGAATCGAACCCAGGCCACAGCGCTAACAGTGCCAGCGCCAAAGCCTTAAGCCACTACACCATCAGGGAACTCCC
This sequence comes from Lyroderma lyra, assembly GCA_004026885.1. NCBI lineage: Eukaryota > Metazoa > Chordata > Mammalia > Chiroptera > Megadermatidae > Lyroderma > Lyroderma lyra. Next base: position 327,285 of record PVJL010000269.1, read on the forward strand.
AGGACTTTTTTTTAATCAATGAAACAAACAAAAAGTCACTCAGGGCGAGAGCAGGTGAATAGGAAAGGTGGGGCATGGGGGTCTGTCAGTTTTTGATCAAAAACTGCTGAACGCTCAGCACGGTGTGGGCAGGTACGTTGTCATGCTGCAGATTGTTCAGGTAAATCACCATCATGAAATAGGGAAATGCATTGAAAGAGTCTCCAAGAAGAAAAAGAATTCACTGAAGCTGAATGCAGCCTCTCACAACGCCAGCTGGTGCCCTGATGCAGACGGGCCCCTGGAACACTCACCTAGCGGGCAAAGCCGGTACTACAAGGGGCCCGCGCTCCAGGAGATAATTCTGATTCTTGTGCGTAATGAATTAACTTCGCTCCTGAGCTTCTAGAACAGTGCTAATGATGTACCATCCTTGGGCAAACTGAAAAAATAATCTCTTGTATCATTTTTGTGTGCTTAGTTCAGATGGAAAACTGCTTGAGAAGCCACTTACCTTGGTTCAAAGCTTATGGCCATGAGACTACTGTGAGATCTTGGATGGTGATGCTAGCAGAGGCAACCCAGAGAAGGTTTCGTTTCAGGAAGAAGTTGCTGGCCTCTCCAGGGTGGAAAGAGTCCAGTGTAACCAATCTGCCATCAGGTGGCTAGTCAGTCCCCATCAGGGACTCAGTATTTGTCTGCTGCTGGAAGCTAGGTGTTTCCCAGCATAGTGCCTGGATGCTGTTGGCTTCATGCATGGGATCCACCCAGCATCCGTGGCTGCTCTGTTCACAAACCCACTGTGCAAATGTGGGAGTGGCCACTGGGCACATCACGTTATCCCAGCTGTGATATCTCTCTTCTCTGGTGGGTACATACGTGCTCTACCCATCCTGTATCTTAATCCCCAGACAGCCTTCTTTCCCGTCATCTATTCTTGCTTCTTCCAGACCCTGACCAACTAACTAAGCCATTCCTTCCTTCCCAGGAGTCCACACACACCCTTTCTCAGGCTGCTTTTCCCTCCTTACTCTGCCAGTAATAGTGCACTGCTCATAGCACTGCCCCTGGGGACATCTCTCTATCCTACTGTCCTTTAGGAATGTTCCCAAGGAAGCTGGAGGACAACAGAAGTCCACTTTTGGTTGTAGACCCTTCTGAGCTAAGTTTCAGTATTATCCTCCTCCATCAGTTGACCTTAGGGAATCTCCTGTGAAGCTATAGGTGGGAGAGGGACAACAGAGGTAGAAGCGTGGTCATCTGAGCCACCACCTTACCAACCTGTGTCACAGACTTGCTCAGGCCCCATTCCTGAGTGCTCCCCTTTCATCACACAATGGATCACCACTGGACCCAGCCTCCTGGTGATGCAGTGGATCCGATGGCCAGTTCCAGTCACATGGTCATGTACTATCCCATCACAAGATGCTCAGGGCCTGTAGGGCCCCTGTGGCATTCCAGAAGCTGCTCCTAGAATAGCAGGGCCTTGCTGTGGGACTCTGAGCACCAGCACTGCAACTCCTACCAAGGCTGGCCAGAGGCTCCACCTGGAGCTGTGTCCACCATCAGCAGATAGATCTGCAGGTCATGTGACCTGGGGGGCTGCTTGACCACAATCCTAGCTTTCTGCAGAGACTTCTCTTGCTTTGGGTCTTGTTCAGAGCTGATAGTCACCTGATTAGTAGACTGGGGCAGAATTCCTGAATGTGATGTTTGTGCATTCCAGATCCTGGGGCCCACTGAGTGCTGGGCCTTTTTTCATGATCAAAGGTATGAAGAACAAGAAACTGTCCTTTTCCCCAAAAGGGATTTCCCAGCATGCCCCAGGCCTTGGGATCCCTAAAATCTTCACTGATTTGGCAAGCCTTGTATGCCTCACTAGGATAATGAGGGTACCTTGCACAACCTGCCACAGGTCTGAGTAGCATGTCGAGAGTAGAGTGGACGAACATGACATTTGGTGGCATATGGACACTCAGCAGTTCCTTTGCTGGCACATCAAGCTTCTTTCTCTTTGATTAAATCCAAATAAAATTAAATGTAATCCTTTGACATTGTTAAATTGCCAGCATAATATGATCCATTTCTACACCAGTGACCTAGTTCATGTTCCCTGCCTCTTTCAGGTGTGCTCATGTGGGAGGTGTCAGAATTATGCTCTCTCCAGGGTTGGTGATGATTATTTTGAGTGGTGGGATATGAAAGTGATTATTTACTTTTCCTTTTTAATTTTATGGTTGTTTGAATTTTAAAAATAAGTCTGTTACATTTTTATTAAATAACATTTAAAAAATTTAGTGAGTACTCTGAATGTACGGCATATGCTACAATGCTACAGTCACGTGGGTTTAGGTAGAGCCAGCCCAGGTTGCAAGCATCGAGAGTGGGAGGGGTACCCCAGAGCAGGTTGTGGGGGTGAACTCAGCTGTCTTTGGGCCCAGGCTCAGGTAGGAGGTATGATCAGGTAGGGAGGGTGTTGGACAGTCTCAACCTTACAGAAGTTGCAGTGTAAGGAGCAGGTCTAAGCTCCAGGGAAGGGGCAGTAGGTGGCTAAGCAGCCTGAAAGTTAGAGAGGGCTCCAGTTCTATTAAAGCAAACTCAAAGCACAGGAGGAACCCCAATAAGTCTAACAATAAAAATGAATTAAAAAAAAAAAAAAAGCACAGGAGGAGAGAAAACAGTCATAAGGAACATTTATGTGGCCCTTAATGTGTGCAATGTTCTAAACACTGTACCTGTATTAGCTCATTCAGTTTGCCAAACAACCCTATGAAATAGGGTCTATGTTATCCCCATTTTATAGATGAGAAAGCTGAGATAAGGGATCATTTAATAACTTGCCTGAAGGAAACTGAGGCAGGAGTCTGGATCTAGAGATGAAGCCATCATTAATGCATTCATACATTTATTTTTTTTCAACAAATATTTCTATGTGCCCAGTGCTGTTGCTGGCATTGAGGAAAGAGAAGTTAGCACACATCTCTACCCACTCACATATTCTTGCTCTCAAGGATGTTCCAGTCCAGTGGACAGAGATACACATTCAACATGTGAGCACACAAATATATTGCTACAAATAATGATACCTCCCATGAAGCAAGGGTATACAAGATGCATGGCTTGGGGGTCAGGTCAAGTGTTCTGAAACAAAGGATAGTTTTGCTGAATGCTGAAGAATATATAGAACTAGGGGTTGAAGAACACTGGGCAGAGGAAATCGTATGTGTACGGGCACTGTGGTGAGGAGAAGATTAATTCATTAGAGACTCCAGAAGGGCTGCATCACAATTACAGAGTAGTGAACAAGAGAGGGTCTGGTGGAAGATGGAAATGAAGAAGTGGTAGGGGCTACATCTTGTACAATCTTATAGGCCAGGATAAAGAGTTTGGATTTTATCCTAGATGCATTGGGAAACTATAAGGAGGGTTTACAAAAGGCAATCACATGGTCTGATTTACCTTATCATGGGATATTTTGGCTATAGTATGGAGTCAGAAGGAGAGGAGGAAGCAGGAAGACCCGTTAGGAAACTATTGTAGTAATGTGGGAAAAAGGAAATGATTGTCTGGACCATAGTGATGAAAATGGGGGTTGAGGGGCTGCTCCTCCTTTGAAAAGACTTCCAGGAAATTCCCCACACCCAGAAAGGCCCCCACACTTCTACTCATTTGCCATCAGCTAAAACGTAGTCCTCTGGCCACTCTAGCTGCAAGGGAGCCTGAGAAATGTGATCTTTGTTCCACATGACCTTGTATCCACTAAAGAAACTGGCATTCTGTGTGTAAGGAAGAAAGAGGGGATGGATATTAAGACAGACATCTAATAGCTCTTTCCTGTGACATTAGAATGGTGCTACCACTGATGGTGATGGTGGGGCTAATGCTGTTTGTGATGGTCATGGTGGTGTTCCTGATGGCTGAGGAGAACAATGATGGGGAAAGTGAGGGTCCAGGTGGTAGTAGTGATTGTGAGATGATTGTGGAAGTGATGGTGGCACAGGTAGCGGTGGTGGTGTTTAATGGTGTATTGGAGATGGGGATTGTGATACCATTGATGACAGTGTTTGTGTTGGTGGTGGTGGTTATGGTGGTGGTGGTGGTATTTGTGCCGGGGGTCAAGTTGATGTTTGGATCTTGCTGACACTGATAGTAATGGCTACAATGGTGATAACAATGCAGTGGCGATGGCAAGGGGGAAAATGGTGGTGGTGGTGTGATGGCAACAGCACAGCTGATTATTTTAATTTCTCACTTCCCACTTACCCTGGAACCAGAAAACTGGATTGGTCTTCTCCTTGCTCTTTAATTTCCTGACTAGTATGCTTCCTCCTCAAGTCAAAACAAACAGACTCCCAAAGTCCAACCTTCCCTTTCGAGGGCCAAACCCAGGACTTCTCCACTTCTATCCTTGAGGCTGCAACTCCTCATCTCCTAGTAACCTCTCCTCATTCATTGAAGGATTTGTAACCTGGCTGACAGACTTCCCTTAGATCCTAAGCTGTCCCATCTTCCTGGAAGATTTTAATGTCCACCTGGACAATCTGTTCTAAATTTGGCCTTTCAGTTCCTTGACCGAATCATTTTCAAAGACCTTCTCCCACTTGGCTTTTAGACATACTTCTCTAGGATCACTAATTCAAACATCCCACATCGTGATCACTATCTCCTGACCCTTCCCCATGGTCTTTTTGAGTCACAACCATGATATTAGTTGTCTATTGTTGTGTAATAAATTACACCAAAAGTTATCAACTTCAAACCACAACAAATGGATTCTCACACAGTTTCTGTGGGTCAGGAACCCAGGAGCTTAGTTGGGTGGTTTTGACTCAGGTTCTTTCCCAGGGTTGCAATCAAGATGTTGACTCTCTTCATCTGAAGGCTTAACTGGGGATGCAGGATCTGCTGCCAATATGGCACGCTCAGAGGGCTGCCAGGTCACACTGTTTCCTAATAAGTGGCTTGGTTCCCCACCATGTGGGCATCTCATGGAGTTGAATGTCCTCATGACACGGAATGGCAGCTGGCTTCCCCCAGAACAAGTGACCCAAGAGGAGAAGATGAAAGCCACACTATCTTTCATGACCTAACCTTAGAAGTCACAATCTGTCATTTCTGAAATATCCTATTGGTCCCATGCATGAGCCTACCCAGTGTGGGAGGGGACCACACAGGGACCTGAATATCAGGAAGCCATCTTAGACACTGGATCCCACAACTATCTACCTTCTTCTTGCCTGCTGCAGAGCACTGAGCCCAGAAGAGAAAGCCATGTACTGAAGAAGATTGGTTTTAGCGTGGCTGCACAATTACCAGCCCCAAAGGCCCTCCACCTTGCCTGGTAATGTGCTGTCTACTGTGCTTCTTTGTCCAACCTATCCTCCAATTCTCTAAACAGCTATTTCAAAATTTTACCAGCCCCAAATCCAACTCTCTCCCCTGCTCTAGTCTCTCTCTTTATTCTCAGAAAAGGACTTCACCTCCAATTCTACAGAAAAAAATATAGGGAGTCCCTATCTTCCTGTGATCAAACACACATGTATCCACCTTCTCTCTCTGCAGTTGCAGTAGAGGAATTGCCTCTCAGGGCTGATTCATCCACCTGTGCCTTGGACCCAGCCCTCTCCCCTTTCCAAGAACCTTTCATTATCAACCATCTCCCCCCACCACCCCCCACCACTCACCAACACACATTACTCCTCTTTCATGCAACTGTTTTCTTCCTAATGAATCTGAAGCATCGTCAGCCTTGCCATAGCCAAATAGTTCGTATTTCTCTTCTACATCCCAGGCCCCCTGCAGTCCTCCATTCTCCTGGTTTTTAAATACAGTGTCCCACGAGGAGCCAGGGTTCATTGGATACATATCTTGTTCCAGGTATGGGCAGAAAATATTCAAGATGAGCCTGCCATCGTTTATTATACAGGAATACAAGAATAGTGCTCAAAATCTGTGGTGTCATAAAAAGAAGACTCAAGAGCTAACTTGCACAGCTTCCCACACTGGTCAGAGGTGGGACCATTCTAACATAAGAAAACTACAAGAGAATGAAATACAACAAAGAGGTTAAAAATCCAGTTGTGTGTAAGGGTACTTAAAAATCTTATTGGTCAATGTTGGGTCTGCTTAGAACCAATATATTCCAAAAATGTTTTGAAATAAAAGAAAAACCAACAAACAGTTCATTTCCTATATAAACCATTTCTCAGACTAACTATTTGATGAGGGAAGTTCTCTTTAGCAAAATTCCAGCTAATAAATGAAAACAGAATGAGAGAAAATTACCACTTTCAACTCCCTAATAATGGAGTAAGGCACAATCATCGGCAGTTACCAAAATCATAAGTGAAAAGTATATGAGCCATCTTATAAAAGATGGGCCAGGGTGAGAACTCCTGAACCATCGGTCAATCTTAATCTCACAAAAAGGAAGTGATGAGACAGTAGGTGTCCCCTAAAGTGATACTATAGGAAGTACACAGTGCCATTTATGCAGTATCCGTGCCAAAATCACTCGTCTGAATCTGGCCAAGTCTCTGTACATATCTCAAGCCTGTAGACCTTTAGGAAACACAGGACTCACAGAAATCTATTAAATGACATCACAGGGATGCAATTGGCACATATGAAATGGTCAAATAACACTTTCTTCAACAAATGAATTAAAAGGGAAAAACAGAGGGACAGGGAATTTGTAAACTTAAGCGTTTAAAAAGACATATCAGTTAAATGCAATGTGTGGATCTTGTTTCAAAGCTGTTTTGAACAAATAAAAAATAATCAGATGTTTGATGGTAATATTAAGATTTATTGCTTTTTAAGTACGATAAAGGTATTATGATTATGGTTTTAAGTCTTTATCATATCTTTATGGATGAAATATGATGTCAGAGGTTTGTTTCAAAATAGTCTAAGGTTGGGGGAGTGGAGCAGGGTATAAATGAAATAAGATTGGTCATATGCCGTTAATTGTTGAAGTTGGGTAATGTGTGTAAGGAGGTTCATGATACCACTCTGTCCAATTTTACTGATGTTTGCCATTTCTTATAATAAATATTTTCTTTAAAAAAAGAAGTTAGTCTAATCTCTTTTTCCCTGCCATGCAATTGAGAAGGCAGTCACTCCAGATGATGCCACTTCAAGTTGATGGAGACCATTGTCCTTCATCCCTGAGTAACTTTGTGGAAGACAATCCCCACCACCACCCCAAGTTCATCATGGTGTCAACAAAACCCATATCTGAGTCTCCATCAACCTAGCTAACACCATTCAACCCACCCTGATGATTCCCTGAAACTCTTACCCATGCACCTTGCAGGCCAACCCAAGCCACTTCCAGTGGCTTTTCCATAAAAATGCCATCTTGGTTCATGTTGCAGACTTTCCTAAAATCTCTCAAAGGCCCACAAACCCCGAACAAGCAGCATCTGACCTTGGCATGCCCTGTACCTTTTGGTAAGCATCCTCAAGCTCTGTACTAGCAGTAGCTGGCCTCAGTTTACACCTTAGCATCTCCCAAGCACCTCTAAGCCCAGCAAAAGTGACAAACATGTGAAGATCACTTTGTAGCTCATCCCAAGTGACCCCAGTCAGGACACAGGCAGTGGCTAAACTTGGTCTGCCCCAGAGCCCCCTCCCCAAGAGGTCCCAGAAACAACAAACCAAGTGGCCAGCTTCAGACCACACCACAGCACCATCTAACTACCTCCACAAATGACACTCCCAAAGGCACACTGGGAAGACACCAGAGCTCTGCTAAAATGTGTCCTACTTCATTGGGTCAGCCTTTACACAGCAGTTCTTCCACTGTACTTATGGTCAGTCTTCACAACCAATCAGCTGGAAGATCAATCTCTCCCATTGATGTGCCAATAGCAATCAAGGCTCAATTAGAACACGAGGGCACACACAACCTACACAAGGGACACTCCTGGAGTACCTGAATCAGGTGACCTGGGAGACTGCACCCCTAGGTCCCACAGGACACCTACCACATAAGTCCACTCTACCAAGACTGGGAGATATAGCAGCCCTACCTAATACTTAGAAACAAACAAAGGGGAGTAGCAAAATGGGGAGACAAAGAAACATGTCCCAAATAAAAGTACAGAACAAGGCTCCAGAGAAAGAACCAAACAAAATGGAGACAAGCAATCTACCAGGATGCTCAGTGATGTCAGGGAGAACTTCAATAAAAAGACAGGAAGCATAAAAATGGAGAAAGGAAACATAAAAAAAGAACAACTCAGAAATAAAAAATACATTAACTTAAATGAAGAACACATTAGAGGGAATCAACAGTTGATCAGATAAAGCTAAGGATGAAATCAGCGATTTGGTAAATAGGATTGCAGAAAACACGCAATCAGAACAGCAAAAAGAAAAAAGAACTCCCCCAAATGAAGAAAGTTTAAGAGACCTCAGAGACAACATTAAGTTTACCAACATTTGTATCATTAGGGTATCAGAAGGAGAAGAGAGAGCACAAGGAATTGAAAACCTATTTGATGAAAAACTTTCCTAACCTGGCGAAGGAACTAGACACACAAGCCCAGGAAGCACAGAGAGTCACAAACAAAACGAACCCAAAGAGGCCCACACCAAGATACATCATAATTAAACTGGCAAAAGTTAAAGGCTAAGAGAATCCTTAAAGCAACAAAAAAAGAGCAGTTAGTTACCTACAAGGAAGCTCTTATGAGACTGTCAGCTGATTACTCAACAAACTTTGCTGGCCAGAAGGAATTGGCAGGGAACCTTTAAAAGGATGAAAAGCAAAGATCTGCAACCAAGATTGCTCTATCTAGCAAAGCTATCATTTAGAACTGAAGAACAGATAAGGAGCTTCCAGGCAAGAAAAAACTAAAGGAGTTTGTTACCACCAAACCAGTAGTACAAGGAATGTTAAAGGGGTTTCATTAAGAAGAAGAAAAGGATGAAAAAGATGAATAACAAAAATGGCAATAACTACGTATCTATCAATGATTACTTTAAATATAAATGGAGTAAATGCTCCAATAGAAAGACATAAGATAAGGTAGCTGAATGGGTAAGAAAACAAGACCCTTACATATGGGTCCAGAGACCCACTTCAGATCAAAAGACACACACAGGCTGAAAATAAAGGGACAGAGAAAGCTATTTCATGAAAATGTAAATGAAAAAAAAGAAAGCTGGGATAACAATACTTATAACAGACAAAATAGACTTAAAAACAGAGGTTATGACAAGAGACAAAGAAGGACCCAGTAATTTGACTTCTGAGTATTTATCCAAAGAAACCCAAAATACTATTGGAAAAGACATGTGCATCTCATTGCACCATTATTTACTATAGCCAAGATATGGAAGCCCCTTAAGTGTCCATCAATAGATGACTGGATAAAAAAGAAATGGTACATGTATAATAACGGAACATTACTCAACCATAAAAAGAATGAAAACTTGCCATCTGCAACAACATGGATGGACCTAGAGGGTATTATGCTGAGTGAAATAACTCAGACACAGAAAGAAAAAACCATATGATGTCACTGACTATATTTTTCCATGTATAAGATGCCCCCTGCTTTTCTAACCCAACATTAAGAAACACTCTCAACTGGTTACTCCTGTAGATAAGACTACCCCCAATTTTTGGTCTAATAATTTTAGACAAAAATACTCTTATGCACAGAAAAATATGGTATATGTGGAATCTAAAAACCGAAATAAATGAAAAACAAAACAGAAACAAACTCATAGACACAGAGGAGATTTTGATGGCTGCCAGATGGGTGGGGAGTTGGCGCAATGGGTAAAGCAGGGAGTTACAAGGTAGTCATGGGTATGTAAAGTCTAACATAGAGAACATAGTAATATTGTACTAGCTGTGAGTGGTGTCAGATGGGTGCTGGATCTATTGGGGTGATAATTTCTTGAGTTGTATGGATGTCTAATCACTGCACTGTACACCTGAAGCTAATACAGTGTTGTACATCAACTGTAATTGAAAACGAAAAAAACTACTAAAACATAAAAAACAAAAACAAACAGAAGACTGGGAAGGCAGTGCCTAGGCCTTCACGGCTGATGGAGAGAGCTCTGGGACCTGCCCGCTACCGGGGATCGCGACCTGGGCATCAGCAGCACTCCTGACTGTCTTGCTGGAAGAAGAGCCAGCCCATTGGCAGCAAAACCAGCAACTGAATTAACATGAACAGGGTTGGTGGGGCTGATCCAGCTTAGCAAGAAGCACAGATGCGGTGGGTGGTTCCATGAGCCAGCCTTTCCCGGCCAGCAACTGGCAGGCAATTAGTAAACCTAATTAATAATTAACTTTTTAACTAAATAGCAACTTAAAGTAAGTATAGCAGTAAGTCTCTGGCAATAAATGCCCTTGCTTTCCTTTCCTAAAGGGAGTCTGTCAAAGGTCTAGGCTGAGGACCATGTGGGTGGAGGGCCACAGTTGTGGGGAGAGCCACAAGGGGCACAGCAGTGGGGAAAGGACCAGGCCCAGCTCCATCCTCCCATCCAGTACCACAGGGACCCTTGGGACACCCATTCTGTCTCTTTTGGCCTTGTAAGGAAACACTTTCTCTCCTCAGAAGTCTTGGCTGAGCTACCGCTGCAAGGCCTCTGGTTCTGGACGCAGCACAGAGATTGTCCCAGCTCTTTAGGCACTGACCACGCGAATGATGCCAGGTAGACGATGTCTAGGAATGTCAAGTAGAAAGAGACTGACTCCTGTGGTCACAAATGAGAAAGAAATGACGTGGCAGGGGCCCCATTTGCCATAAGAAGATGGCTCCACTTGGCCTCGATGGAGAAGAGTTGGAAGGATGCTGGGGATGGGAGCTGCATGGCAAGAAGTGTGGTGGCGAGAAAGCTGTGCGGGCGTGGCGGATTCAAGGGGTGGAGGGTGGCCCAAACGTTGGGAAAAGATGGCTTGCACATACCATTGCTGTCACCCTAGAACCCCATGACCCCAGGGGTTTCCTGACTGACTGCTCGGGTGACCGCAGGCATAACCACGGTGCCTGGGGGCTCAAGTGGTTCCTGCTTTGGGGGTATGACGGCGCAGTGTGGTTGGTGGCCCTGACCCAGTGCTGCTAGACTCAGCCTCCCAGGCCCCAGGAAGGGGAGGTCGGTTCTGCTGGCTTCACCCCCAAGCCAGGGAGTGTCACATACAGGGAACATGGAGCCAGGCAGCCCTGGTGGGGAGGGTGGAGGGTGGGGGTTCAGAGATGCCATCTGAGCTCAATCTTGGGTGGGTTCCAGAACCCTTTGAGAAGCCAACAGAGGCTGTGATCAAATTTAAAAAACAAAACAAAACAAAGCAAAAAAAAAACAACCAAACTTTCCCTGTAGACATCCGACAGTCTATTGGCATCCTAGGACAACCACCCAGGACCAGCTCTGTGCTGTGACCCTGGGCCTTCCCGGGGATCTGTGTCCTGACCATTCACAGTGGGTGACTAATGTATCTGGATGAACAAGATGTCTGGGGCTCTGGGGCAAGTAGCAGTCTTAGGGAGTGACCCACTGGGAGTGCTCCCAGAGCCAGAAGAGAGGGAGAGCTTTGACAGATGGAAAAGCAAGTCTGAAACATGCGGGAGGGACAGGCCTGAGCAAGTGGGGCTGAGCACATCTTGGACCCTGACAGCTGCCTCCCAGCCTCACCACACACACAGGAGCTAGCTCCAGCCCCACCTCATAGGGCTTCCTTCTTAGTCCCAGCTCCCAACCACAGCCTCCCGATTTCTTCTCCTTTGTTCTGATCCCAGACACAGCCCACCCTCCTCCCACTAGGCTCCCCTTCGGGGGATGGAAGTTGGGCCCAGGTCCTACCCCAAGAATCTAAACATTCAAGGGTCCCAACCCCAGGCAGAAGGCCATTGAAGAAGTAGGTGGTCATGAGCTGGCCTCATATCAGTCCTTCTGTTCCCCATTCTCTCTGTAGGTCTTGTGAAGAGCTGAATCTGCAAAGATGTCCATTTCCTCGTCCCCAGACATGTGTATTACCTTAGATGGCAAAAGGGACACTACACATGTAATTAAGTTAAGGATATGAGATGAGGAGATGATCCTGGATTACCCAGGAGGGCCCAATGCAGTCAATCACAAGGGTTTTTATAAGAGGAAAGCAGGAGGGCCAGAGTTGGAGACATTTGGAGATGTCAGGCTGCTGGCTCTGAGGGCGGAGGGTGGGACCGCAAGCCAAGGACCACAGGCAATCTCTAGAGGCACAGAGACAGATTCTACCCCAGAGTCTGAAGAAGGAATACAGCCCTGCCAACACCTTGATTCTAGCCCAGTAAGATTCATTCTGTAATTCTGGCCTCCAAACCTGTAAGAGAATAACTATATGTTGTTTGAAGCCACTACATTTGTGGGGATTTGCTACAGCAGCAATAGGTAACAAATAAAGGCCCCTTCCCTGAGATAAAGAAATGGAAGGCCCTGGGATGCAAAAGAAAAGATATTCTAGAGATGAGGAGCAGTGTGAGCATGAGTAAAGGCCAGATGGGCCCTGGGAGTGTGACTCTTACCCCAAACACTTGGACTCTGAAGAGACAAAGGGGCATATGAGCGGGGGAAGGCATTGCCTGTGTGCCAGCACTGTCCATGCTCCCTGGCACCCATGTGAGGGCCCTCACATAGTGAGTAGAAATGCCTTATTTGGCAGATAAGGAAACTGAGGCTCAGAGGGTGACTTTCCCAGGGCTGGATCCCCATCTGTCCAAACACCATCCTTTCCACCAGAACCTGGTACCCATCTCACCTGGGGTTAGAAATCTATGCAGTCCACCCCTCAGAACCTCCCAAAGCCAGGGTGTTTTTGCACTGTCCATTCAAGTTTTGACAACCCTGGTGATGGAAATACCCCAGATGAGATGGAACTGAGGCCTCCACTCCCGCCAGACCCTAGGGCTGCTGGGCATCGATCTCTAGGAGCAAAGACAGAGTCTGAGGCCACAGGAGGCTGGTTATCCAGAGACTTGGGATCTGGTCATATCTCTCTACTTCCTGTCTGGTGAGCCTGAACAACTCGCTTCCCCGTGAGGCCTCAGCTTCCCCATCTGTGCAATGGGGTGACATGGAAGGCCACTGTCCACAATATGAGGGCTGTCCGGAAAGCATCTAGCCATGTGATATGAAAAATAAAGGCATCTATGACTGGATGTTTTCCGGACAGCCCTCGTATATTGTTGTATGGACAAAGTAAAAGGCACTCCAACATAAGTGGAATGATGCCCATTTTGGTTAAAATGAGAAATATATACATAAATAGTAGAGTTTTCCAAAATGTTGGCTAGGATACTTGGCAAACCACTACCAGTGAAACCTCTGGAGAGCCAAGTGTTGAGTGTGTCTGTGGAGGTCATTTTATTGTATATCCTATACATTTTTAATTCGTTACAATAAGCATGAGTTGCAAAACAAATTTCAAACTTGTCATACAAACATCCATACAGAACTGCCATTATGTAAATAAAGGTCAGTGGAAGTATTCAAGGCTGTTCCCAAATGCTGCTTCTCACTCACCCCCACCCCTGGGTGGGGCCCTTGCAATCACCCAGGACCATGCCACCCACTGGGGATGGAAGCATCTGCCCACTCAGAGCTGAGAGAGAGCAGGCCAAGTCCAAGCAATAAGTAGAAGCCCAACAGAACTTCAAATCCTGTGTGATTCCACTTAGATGAAGTCCCTGGAGGAGTCAAATTCATAGGGACAGAAAGGAGAATAGGGGTTTCCAGGGGCTGGGGGAGGGAGGAATGGCAGTTAGTATTTAATAAGGATGGAGTTTCCTTTTGGGAAGAAGAAAAAATTCCAGAGATGGATGGTGGTGACAATGGCTCAACAATGTGAACGTACTTAATGTCACTGAATTGAACACCAAAAATTGGCTCCCACTCCTGGGGACCCTATGAATGAGTGATGCCCACAATGTCCTACCCTCAGCAGCCCTGCTCAGCTCCTGCAGACTAATGCCTGTGGCTTCTTTCGTGGAGTCCGTCCATCTCATTTTCGGTTTTCGTTTTTTCCCTGCCGCCTTCCACTTTCCCCAGCATTATTGTCTCTTCTAATGATGTGCTCATGATGTGCTTGAAGTAGGACAGCTTCCGTTTTGTTTATTTTTGCTTCCAGCAATATTTCAGGCTTAATTTGCTTTAGGACCCTTGTGTTCATCTTTCTGGCAGTGCCGGGACTCCTTAGAGCTCTTCCCCATCACCATATTCCAAATGAGTCCATTTTCTCCCTATCAGTCCAACTTTATACCTCTACAGAGTAATTGGGATTATAAGAGTGTGGATGACCTTAGCCTTGGTCTCTAATGACACATCTTTTGTTGGTGATTTTCCTAATTTTTCCATTCCTGCCCCTTTATGTGTATTTCACATTACAATAAACAATGTGTTATTGTTATGCATATGTCACTACAATCAATCAATCAATCAATCACCCATTGCAGGATAAAAGAGGAAGGTAGGGGGTGGTGAAGGATGAAGCTGGGAGCCTGGAGTCTTGGCAGGTGTCGGGACTTTGTCCTGGGCCCTCGAATGAAGTTTGGAGGTTTCCATGTGAAGGCATAGTGAGAAGTTGCAACTTCTAAGTCAGAGTGGATTTTCACATTTTCCTGTGAGCCACTTTGGGGAGTTTGGACTTTGGACCACTAGCAGCTAATGACTCTAGAACAAATTAGAAATGACCATGGCCCTTTGCAAGAAACAAAGTGCCTTGTTTTCTTTCTGAAGGTTGGAGCCGGGGAGTGACAATATCAGAGGAGCACTCAGATTGTCCCTGGGAAGCCACTTCAGGCAGGTTGGTGTTGAAAGCTCAGCGCCCAGGGAGAAGGCTGGAGGCAGTGGTCAGGTTTCTGGAGCCCACAGTGCGAGTTCCCCAGGTCATACTTGGACATCTGGGGCAGCCAGAGGCATCCAGCACACAGAGAGTGTGTAGATCTGAAGTCTGAGCCTGCCTCCAGGTGTAGACCTGAGCTTGGGGAAGATGAGACATGGGCAGTGGCGGCCGGCAGAGCAGAGCCCTGACATCTTGTCTTGGCACCTTCCAAAGCCTAACACAGGAGTGAGGCATAAATCTTTGTTACTGTGGGGGCTCTCTTTCCAAGTTCCTGTCCTATAAAATGGGCAGGGCTGCTGGAGGCACGGATGATGTTTGGTAGACAAAGCATGCTGTAGGTGCTCAGCAGCTCCCCTCCATCTGCAAGATGAGGCCATTGTTGACCTGGCAAGTTTTAATGATGTGATTGTCCTAAAAGTCAGTTCAAGGGTGCAGGCAGCTGCTTAGTAGAGGCAGCTGCTGCCCCAGCTCTGAGTTGAGCTTGAAAACCTGCCTGGCCCGGGAGAGACTCTGGGACCTGTGACCTTGTTGTGGCAGAGGGCCAGACTGGGGAGGCCTGAATGTCCCTCCCAAGGTTCTGTCCCAGTAGGAGCACTGCTGTTGGAGGCCATAGCTCAGCAAGAGCTCCGGAGCCAGTGTGTGGGGTCTGTAGCCATGAAAGCAGTAGGCAAGCAAGGCCACCAGTCATACCCTTGTTGCACCCACTGGACTTGATCTGGGACCATGCCTGGCATCCATTCTGCAGCTGGCTCCCAGGGTCTGTCTCTCCATGTCTCTCTTCGCTTGGACACGCTTGAGCTGTCTCGCTGAGCTCTCTCATCTTTGTGTCCCTGCCTCTCTTTCTGGGTCTTTCCTTCCTTCCATGTCTCCCCCATCATCCTACGCATCCCCGCCCCAACCATGCAGTCCCCTCCAGCGCACTCCTGTGCCCTTATCTGGGTCCAACCCCTGCACAATTACTGGGAGCCCATCCCCATGACAACAGGGCAGATGGCTGCAAGTAGCTGAGTAGCCAGGCTCTCCCTCCCACCACAGCTCAATCCGTCTTTGAAATTAAATCAGCTGTGATAACATCGACTGGCCAGAGGGAGGGAGGGCACGCAGGAGGCTGCCAGAACCCCACCCACCCTGCCCCAAGCCCAGGGTCCAAGGGGAGAGGACGAGGAGGGCAGAACTGGTTTTCAGTGTGGCTGTGTGACCTTGACCAAGTTTCCCCAGTTTCCCCATCTGTAAAATGGGGGCAAGTAGCCACCCCTCTTTCTTGGTGTTAGTGCAAGTTTCTGGGTTAGTGTGCAGGGAAAGCATCTCGTGGGTGCTCAGTATGGCTGAGAATATTGTCACCGCCCAGTCCATGCAGAAACCGAACCCTGATGAAAAACCCCACTATGGGGGTGACACTTCCCAGCCACATCTCAGGGGCCAGACCTCAGGCCATTCATAGCAGAGAGGTTGCAGACCTGGCTTCCTACTTGCTCTGTGAGCTGAGGTGCACTTTCCCCAGGACTTTGGTGCTATCACGTGTAAAATGCCCCAGTGTCTTCAATCCTAGGGCCAGAAGGACACACTGGGACACCATCTTATCCATCCAGTGATGAGGAGACTAGTTCCTCCCAACAGAATTTGGGTCCTTTTAGACAACCAGGGTTCCTGGTGGGATATAGGGAACCAGCAGTCATGGATGGGCGAGGTAGGACCTTATCCGAGTCTGTGGCCTCTCTGAGGAAGTGGCACCTCAGGCAAGATGTGGTTGGTAGGAGTAGGCTGGGTGGGGCTGGCAGGGATGGGTGTTTCAGGCAGTGGGGTCAGTATGTACAAAGTCCTGAGACAGGAAGGCGGGGGGAGGGGGCCGCAGCACAAGAGAATGGGGCAGAGAGTAAGGAGATGAGCAAAGACCTGAAGGGAGGCAGGGGAGAAAAGGGTTGCATGAAGATCTGGGAAGAGAGTTCCAGAAAGAGGGCAAAGGTCCTAAGGCAGGAGTATGCCAGGTGTGTGTGCAGGACAGTGAGGAAGGTGGCGGGGCTGGAGTAGAACCAATAATGGAGGAAGCCAGGGAGGTCATAGGGCCAGATGATGCGGGGCCTTCACTAGACCCTTCTGGCTGCTGGAATGGGGACAGGATGAAAGAGGGGAAGAGATCAGGCAGAGCAGTCAGGGAGGAGGCTGGTGCAATGTGTGGGAGCCCACTTGGGGCAGGATCCCTGCTGGGGCTGGGCCCGCAGAGGGACCACAATGTAACTCCCACCCTCAGCACACTCCTGTGTGGGAAGCAGGACTGTGCTGGAGCCAGCTAGCAGGTCCCAAGCCAGGGTGTGCAAGCTGGGTTGTGAGGGCTCTGGGGAGGGTCCCTGGGGTTCCTCACTGCTGCAGCCTTGGCACCGTTCACACCATCAGGACCAGAAGGGGTGGTGGTCACCAGAATGATCTCTTCCAATATGGCTTGTGGAGGCCTCCCCAAGGGGGTGACATGAAGTGAGGCCTCCAAAAATGAGTTTAGGAGGCCCAAAAGACAGGAGAAGGGGGCCTCAGGTGAGGGAAGTAGCACGTACAAGATGTGGGCACTGAAAGGGTCTGGAGCAGACAGTGCCAAAGGGCAGGCAGGCTGTGGGACTGCAAAGGCAGCAGGGGCCTTGCGGGCCAGCTTAGGGAGCTGCCCGTTATCTCCTCAGCCTCTCTGGGCTTCAGCTACTCGACCTGGTGAATAAGGCTAAGGGTTGGGACGAGGATTTAGTCAAGTGGTTGAGGACATGTGGGGTGCTTAGCTGCGTATATTAGCTGCCATGTTCAATAGCCATGGGGGATTGAAGCAGGGGCATACCCCGATGGTCTGTGCTGGAGCGGGAAGGCCTCAGTTTCGGGTGTGAGGATTGGTAAAAGGAAGGCGGCGCAGACAATGAGCCTTGGCTCCAAGTTCCTTGGATGTTCAGAAACACCTTGCTTTACTAGCACCCAGACTTCTGCTGAGCACCCAATCCCAGGAACATGCAATCGCCAGGGCTGCTGACCCATAATTGGATTTTCCCAGCAGCTGTCGGAGCTAAGCAGGCCCACTTCACGCAGCCATGGCTGGCTAGTAAGTGGTGAAATTAGCAGGTCGCCAGGGGCAAAGGTCAGGTGGTTAATGCTGTAATGAAGGCTTTGATGAAGTTAGTCCCACTGCAGGACTGGGAGCTGGGATTTGGCCTTCTGTGTGTCTCGGGGCTCTCCTGCCTTTTGGGTAACGTGGTTAAGGACCTCCAGATGCCGGCCTGTCCTAGGGGCTCCTGGAGGCAGGATCCAGGGAGCCAAAGCCTGGGCTGAGGCTGGAAGTGCAGCTGAGCAGTGAGGTTACCTACTGTGTCCTTCTAAACAGGGCACTTGCAGCATCTCAGGGGCTTTGCAACCCCTAGAGATTTGGGGATGATGTCCTTTGGCTTCCTAGAAGAAGACTTTAACAATCTCCCCTTGGGAGAACCCACTCATAGCTCACTTCTAGGCTCTCAGCACCCACACCATGGGTGCTCTCATCCCAGCTACACATTTCGAACTGAGAATGAATTCCTCCCCAGCTCTGTCTGTAACTACTCTCTACCCTCCTCCTAGGTTCAAGGCCTCCTGGCATCTTCTCCCATTATGAGCTCCAGAGGTTACCTTCTGAGCATACCCCTTGGTTCTTACTGCTCCCACCTTCTTTCACTTCACATTACTTATTGGGCATCTCTACATGCTAGACACTGGGATGCACGGCTAAGCAAAATTTGATCAGTTTCCAGTCCAGTGGCACTCCCAGCACCACTCCTGGCCATGCCCACATTTCCCTATTCCCACGCTGGGGACCTAGAACCCTGAAACCTGGAATCACCTTCTTTTCTGACTTCACTCCAGCCCAAAGAACAGGAATTGCCCACATGCTGAACCTTCAGACAGACACACACACGCATGCACGTACGCACACACACACACATATGCATGCACGTGCACACACACACATACGCATGCACATGCCCACACACCCACATACGCATGCACGTGCACACAGACACACACTATGGGCACACCTACCTTTAGCTGTTGCTATAATCACCATCATCATCATCATCATCATCATCATCATCATCATCATTATTTTAAAGGCAAATTTTTTGGAGTCAAAAATTTGGATGAAAGGCTGATTCAGCCTCTTCACACCTGTGTGACACTCTCCTCTCCACGCTTGGGTTTCCTATTGGAAACTGTAACAGGAGCCAACGACCCCCAGTCTGGGAGACTTGTGGGCATTAAGTGGAACTCTGAGTATTCACCTCACTGGCCTCTTTTCTGTTCTTCAAACAGGACAGGTCTGTCCTTGTCTCAGGGTCTTTGCACTTGCTATTCCCCCTGCTCCGAATGCTTTCCCCCCAAATAACCACAAGATTCTTGGTATCACTTTCATTCTAGTTTCTGATAAATGTCACCTCCTCAGAGAAACTTTCCAAGACCACCTGACTTAAGGTTCCTTTGCTCATCCCATCCCCATCCTTCTCCATCAGCTTACCTGCCTAGATTTTCTCTTCCACATTCATTATTACTGGGGACAATATACTATACCCCTGCTTGTGATCTGCTCCCCCAACAAAGTGTCAGCTCCATGAAGTAGAAATCTAACTGCTTTGCCCATTGCTGTATCCTCCAGAGCTCAGTACGTACTTCTTAAATTGTGTTGAATTAAAAGTTCCTGACGCATCTTTGATTGTTTCAAAATGAAAATATACTTTAAAAATATATGAGGGCTGTCCAGAAAACATCCAGGCATAGATATCTCTATTTTTCATATTACATGGCTGGATACTTTCTGGACACCCCCCCCCCCCATTTTTAAAAGACTAGGACTCAGTAGACCCAGAGGTAATCAGAACATATTCCCCCTACTTCAGGCTGGCACCCCTCCCATGACAGGAAGCTCACTCCCGCTTAGGAAGTCCACCTTGCCCTGACTTGGAGAAAGCTCTGCTCCCATAGGACCTACTCCTACCCACCCTCCACTGGTGGGTCCCAGGCCTGCTCTCTGAGCCTTAGACCCACCTGTTCTCCTGGCCTGAAATAGCACTGCAGAGACTTGGGAATAGCAACTGGAGTCCAGGAGGCTGCCTTTCTCCATGCTGAGTCTCCTCAGCTCCTCCCAGGATGGAGTCTCCTACCTTTTCTCCACCTTAGCTACCACCTCTAGACCCACCCCAGGCTGCCATTGCCCTTCTACAAGAGCAGGACCTAAAGCGAAACCCTAAATGGGATCAGAAAGTCTGAACAGAAGAGCTGTCACTTCCCTGAGAGCACGTGAGACTCCCTGGGCATTTTCTTATTAACACCTCCTGGTCACACAAAGCTTAGGGTCCACCCACTGCTGACCCAACCAGGTCTCCCAGCCTGACTTCCCTCTTCTATTTAAAGCAGAATTATTTACTCCAGTTTCCGTGGTTGGGCATCTTTTTATTTCAAATTGGGGCAACAGCTCTGGGTCTGTTTCCCTCCCAGCTAGAGTGTCAGGAAATGTGAGGCCTGTTCCTTTTGTGGCTCCTTCATGGCTTTGGTGCCTATGTTGAAGACACAATGCTGAGGACAGAGCCCTGTGGCCCAGTTGTAGAAACGTCACCCAGGCTCATAGACAAATGTACACAAGCATGTCCACACAAACACCTTCGTACAATACCCTGAACTAGGTGATGGGGCTCAGTCAGCGTAAAACACAGCTCCTATTTTTTAGTTTACTGTCTTCTGGGGCTGCAGACTGTAATCAAACTATCCTCCACTTCTCCGTGCCACATGGCCATAGTCAGAAGTGTGTGCATAGTGCCTACACATGTGATTCCTGGGCTACAGTTCCCTTGACTATGTAGGATCACTTAGGAAATTATACAAGAGCGTCTCAGACCTCAGAACATCTGTCAGGATTCTCACATGTGTCCATAGTCTTGTCTGCCCACAGCAGACCATGTATACCCATGAACTTCCTCCTCCTTTGGCTCCCTGCCCAGAAAAATGTTCAAAGGATGCCCATCACCACCTCAGTTGGCAGTGCCCACCACTAGAGCTTCATACCCAGAGCCTGCCCTGACTCTGAAGGCTGCCCACCCCTGGGCTCAGCCGTGAGCACCACAGAGGCAGGAGGAAGCCTCAACCCCAAACTGTCTGTGGGGCCTGAGCAGGCCGAGCCCCTCTCCTGCCTCCTACTCCAGCACTCACTTCCTCCCAACAGGCGGCCTTACTTTGGCCTGCCTGGGGTCTCCACACATCCCCCAGCACCCAATACTCATACACCACACCCCATACACATCACCCCACCACCATATTACATCACACACACAC
>PVJL010000269.1:348526-486609 GCA_004026885.1 Lyroderma lyra
TACCACACACACACACCATACTCCACGTACCACATATACACTCACACATACCACACACACACACCATACTCCACGTACCACATATACACTCACACATACCACACACACACACCATACTCCACTCACACATACCACACACACACACCATACTCCACGTACCACATATACACTCACACATACCACATCTCCACACACACACCACATACACACCACACAACATCACACGCATGGTATACACTCACCGGGCTAAGTTCAAGGTGTCAGTAGGCTTACGTACCGTTTGAAACAAGACAGTAAGGATGAGGCCTGAAGTCTTTATGCTTAGAGAAGATGGAGCCACTGAAGGTTTAAAGCAAGGCAGGTAACATAATGCTATGTGGGCTTTGATATCACAACCACATGAAGAATCACAGCAGGGGTCAGAGGCTGAAAGTTGGGGCCAAAGCCCTGTGAGGATTATGTGGCCATAGGGAGTCAATGTGGGTGTGGAGGCATGAGATTGGACTGAGATTTACGTATGGCGTGTATCGACACAGATGACACAGACAAGAGATCATAAATCACCTGCAGAACCACCCCTGCACTCCCCACTAATACAGCCTAGAGGTGGGAGGCGCACCCACAGGCCCAGAAGCACAGGCCCCTCCGCAGGCCCACTCATGTTGCGTCAGTGCACGGAGGTCCTCTAATTCGCCCGCCGCCCCCCAGAGCTGGGCCAGCTGTCTCCATGAACTCACTTGCCATGTTTATTAACCATCGTCCCGTGGCTGCGGCCCAGGGGTGGGTGCAGAGCCTGGGTGGCCATGCTTACTTGCTGTCCATCCGTTTGAGCTGCTCCCTGCCATTGATGGTCACCGACTTGAGCTGCCCATCCTCTTCCACCTCCACACGCTCCTGCCCGTTCTCTACGATGCGCTTGGTGGTGACCTTGTGTCCATTGACTATTTCGGTGGATGACATCACTGACTTGAACCCCGAACTGCCAGAGCCAGAACTCCCAAAGGAGGTGGATGAGAAGGTGGTGCGGCTGGCACTTCCGCCACGGCCCAGAGTGTTGAAGGTTGAAAAGGCCTCCATGAAGGCCGGGAACTCACCAAAGCCAGCTGGGAAGGCACCCCTCAGGCTGTGGCCTCGGCCAGTGTGGTCACTGTTGAAGGGGGCGTCCCAGAAATCAAAAGAGAAGGGGTCCAGACCACCAAAAAACTCACGGAAAATGTCCTCAGGGTTCCGGAAGGTGTAGCCAGTGCCGAATGGGCCGTTGTAGGGGGTGCTGGCACCCCCACCAGCCCGCCAGCCGTCACAGCCTGCCCGGTCATATACAGAGCGCTTCTTGGAGTCAGACAGGACCTCGTAGGCCTCAGACACCTGCTTGAATTTCTTCTCAGCTTCCTCCTTGTTGTTGGGGTTCTTGTCAGGGTGCCAACGCAAAGCCAGCTTGTGGTAGGCCTTCTTGATGTCCTCTGGGGAAGCACTCGACTGTACCCCCAGCACTTCGTAATAGTTGGCCATGCCAAAAGGGAGGTAGAGGCGGAGGCAGGTAAGAGGTGCGGTGGGCACCGGGGTCCAGGTGATGAGGGTGGGCACGAAGGAGGCAGCAGCTGGTGTGGGTCCCTAAGCAGGGGCCTGGCTGAGTTTACCTTTTCATAGTACCAGTTGTCAGGGGCAGGTGGGCACCTCCACTGAGAGGAGTGGGGGGAGGGGAGGGACACACCACTGAGGGGCCAGGCCTGGGCAGGTCGCCCTGCAGAGCTGAAGCCAGGCCCTTTATGACATCAGCCCTAGGCGTGGCAAATCCATCCCCAACTCTGGACTGGGCAACTCCCAGCACATTGGCCTGAGAATAAGGCTGGCTACCATGGGGGCCTGAGGTGGGGAGCTGGTCACCATGGGGCTGTTGGCTGAGTCCTAGGATCAACCATGTGGTCCAGGTGCAGGTGAACAATGAAGGTTAGGGACAATGATCAAAGGAGGAGAGTGAGGGCTTCCTGGGATATGCCCACTTAGCCCAGTGGCCCCATTGTTGGTATGGAGTGCAGGGTCCCAAGGTGGGCCATCAAGCAGGATGAGGGCAGGAATTCATTCTTCTTGGACTCCATTATCCCATCAGACCCTCAGAGGTAAACCCCACAAAATCAGGGGTGTTTGTCAATATTTAGGATAGTTCCTGGCAATCACTTCAACTTGTTGAATGAATGAAGTTCAGAGATATGCAGCACCATATTCAAGGTTACAGTCAGTGAGAGAGGGGGAGATGCAAGCCCAGGGCCTTCTAAAGCTGTAGTGGACAGCAAATTAAAAGAAGCATTCCATTCGATTCTGCAAAGAAAAATAGGGGTTGAAAATAAATAATAGATTAGTGAGTATAGTGGGTTGAATAGTGGCCCCCATAAAGATATGTCCTTGTCTTAATGGCCAGAATCTGTAAATATGAACTTATTTCAAATAGGATCTTTGCAGATGCAGTTAAATTAGGAATCTCGAGATGAGACCATCCTGGTTTATCTGACTTGGTGCTAAATCCACTGACAAGTGCCCTTATTAAAGTTACATGGACAGACACACGGATGGAAGAGCCAGTGATAGGAAGATAGAGGCAGAAATTAAGGTGATTCTGTGCAAGGAAAGACAACAGTCACCAGAATCTTGAAGGAACAAGGATGGAGACTTCATCAGAGACTCTGGAAGAACTACAGCCCTGATGACACCTTGATTTTGGACTTCCAGCCTCTAAAATGTGAGAGAATAAAGTTTTGTTGTTTTAAGCCGCCCAGTTGGTGATAATTTGTTATTGAAGCCCTAGGAAACTAAAAAGGTAAGTGAAGCAACCAACGGTTCCTATGCATTTATATTTCTTTAATTCTTATTCTGATGTTGGATCATATTTAGAAATAGCAATTAACAATACTGATTAACATCTAGTCCTACCTTCAGCTCACCCTGCACCCCGAGTCAGATGGAAAACATGCCAAAGTATCTACTGACAATGCCAGTGAGGAACTCAGCTGTTTGGATCACTGAGTCTTAACTAGGATAGCGTTCCTCTTCTTTCTCTCCCTTCATTTGTCCCTCCCTCTGGCCCTCCCTTCCTTCTTCCTGTTTCTACTCATCACTTCCTGTCACTCCCTCTATCTTTCTCTTTTCCTTTACTGCTCATTGGTGCTGGGTTCCAGGCACCTAGCAGTGAACAACATGTTCTCCCCAGTCCTAAATGCCTGGAGAAATGAACGTAGAATCTGGAAATATTTTGTAAACCCAACCTAGAGTGATAAATGCTGTCACCCGCCACACACCTTACCAAGAGCAGGACTTGCCCTCTGTGACCCGCATGGCCTAACACCTAATTCATGTTGCTTGGTAGACGAAATGAATGGCGGGATAGCTCCACTGAGTATAGCTACAAATGAAAATGTTTATGTATATTTGTACCTCTATTTCTGCCACTATAGTTAGAATCTGTTCTTGACAGCCTTGTCCATTAGAGCTGGGGAAAGATACCTACCCTACACAATTCTTCATGACAACGACATTGGGAGTGGTGCTGCTGTTCATAGTGACTGTGGAGATAGTGACAAGGTGAGATATGCATAGTGACAGATAAGGCATCATTAAGACAGTAGAGGTGATTTAGGATAGTGGTATTGGTGTGAAGGCAGTGGTGACAGAGGGACAGTAATAATAGCAGTGATAATTGAGTTGATAATATTGAAAGTGGTACTAATAGAGGTGGTGGTGACACTGGTGGTGAAGATGTTGTAGACATAGTAACGCTCGTGGTGGAGGCAGTAACTTGTGGTGGTGGTGGTGGTGGTGGTGGTGGTGGTGGTGGTGGTGGTAACAGTGCAGGAGATGGTAATTGTGGTGGTAGAGGTGGTGTTGATGTGATGATGGAAGTCTAATGGAAATGGCTACTAGCAGGACTCTTGGTGAGGTTCATGTTGGTGAGGGTTGTCCTGGAGGTGGTGATGGTAATGATGAAGGCAGTGAGGGAGTGGAAGTTGCATGTTGTACAATTTTGCTACAGTAACAACTCACACATTTCAGTGCCTTATGAAAGACATTTAGCTCTTGCCCACTTACTTGTCAGTGTCTGTGTGTCAGCTGCTGAGGCTCCTACTCACATGTCTTTTCATACTGGATCCCAAGCTGGGGAAATGGATTTAATCTGGAACATACCACTTTCATGGCAGAGAGAGTGTAAGAGCTGGCAGAAACTTAGAATGCCTCTTAAAACTTCTGTTGAGATGCGATGTATGTCACTCTTGCTCACATCATGTGGTCAAGGCCAGTGTCAATGAAGTGTGGGAAATGGTACTCCTTCAGGAAGGATCTGTGAGTCTCAAGCAACAGCTAGGGAGGCATAATATTCCTATAAGGAAGAGATAGTGGTCAATATTGCGGTATACTACAGGTGAGAATGGGGGTGATGGAAGCAGTATTAATGATGGCCCTGGTAGAAACAGTGGTGGCACTGCTGGTGATGGGAGTGGTAGTGGTAATGGTGGTGATGGTAAGATGGCAGTAACTGTGATAGCAATGGATAACGGTGGGGATGCTGAAAGTGGTGGGAATGATATGGGGGGTATGGTGGTTTATATTTTCTGTTGCTAACTCAACACTACTATAGTCTTCTCTGCATACTAGAGAATTTGGAAGATTTTTCAGAATTCCCCTGCCCATTTGGTTGTAGATTAGTCTGCTAATGCATGAGATTTGGAAAGCGGAAGAGAAAGAGGAAGTTACAGTCAGATGACCACCCAGAGGTTCACAGCAGCTTCTGGACAATCTCCTGAGAATCCCCTGCTTCAGAGCTGCAGGCTGAGATACCCAAGGGTAGCTTCCAGAATGTCATGAGATTCCAGCAGCTTCCTGGCAAACTCTTGAGATCTCCTCACTTTGGAACTGCAGACTAAGACCATCAACAATGACTTTCTCCCTGCTCTTTACTCCCTGGGGTTATCCAATTGTTGTGGAAATTTGTATTAAATATCTTCAAACCTGTTACACAGTAACTGTGTACTCATGCATGTGGTCATGATGACAATGGCTCAGATAAAGGGGGTGAGAGTGGTAGATGTGAACATGGTGATAATGGTGATGATGCAGGTGGTGGTAATCACATGATGTCAGAGGTAGGGTTGAACATGACAGTGATAGTCATGACAGTGATAATAATGACAGTGGTGGTGGTTGAGGTAGAGGTAATGAGTTCGTATGAGGTAGATGTGGTAGTGGCAGTGCTGGTAGTGGTGTTGGTGGTGGTAAAAGGGATAATGATGATGGTAGAGTAGATGATGGTAGTGATGAGGAAGGTAGTTGTAATGGTGACATTGGTGAGGTGGAAACAGTGGTGATGATGCAAGTGGTGGTGATGATAGTAATGATGGTGGTAATGATGGTCATGTTAATGGTGATATTGGTTGAGATAAACATGGTAGTGATAACGATGGTGGTGATGATGGTGGTGGTGGTAATGACAATGATGAGTGTATTGGTGGTTATGGTGCTATGGATACTGGTTGAGGTAGACATAGTGATTACAGTGATAGTAATGAGGCAGGCAGTGGAGACGGTGATGAAGGTGATGTCAGGGGTGGGATGGTAGTAGTAGTGATGGAAGTGGTGGTGATAATGATGATAGTGATGGTGGTGATGCTAGTAATAGACACAAGAGTGATGGTCATAATAATGGTGAAGCTGGTTGGGGTAATGGAGGTGATGTTAGAGGCAGGATGTGATAGGAGTGATGGGGGCTGAGGGGTAGTGTGATAATAGTGGTGTAGTGTGGTATGATGTGATGGTAATATTGGTTGAGGTAGAGATGGTCATAATGATGTCAATGGTAATAGTGATGATGGCGATGGTAGTAGAGGTAAGGATGCTGGTGTGTTGTTGGTGATAGGGTTATGTGATGTTGATGGTGATGGTGACAAAGGCATCATGACAAATGAAGTCTGAGGGTGCCATAACAGTGTAATTGAGACAGTGTGCATGTGGTTGCAACAATGTTAATAGACAAGAGACCCAGGAGGTTGAGGTGCCCAAGAATCCTACAGGTGCTTCCTCTGAACCAGGCTCCCCTCTCCCCACCTGAGACTCTGGTGCTGGCCTTCACTCTCCTCCCAGGGAGGTGCTTTCTTCTGGCCCCTGCTGTTTTGGAGCTCCTCAGCAGGTTTCTGCCCTGCCCTGCCCTGCTCCAAGCCCAGGCATCATGCTCAGCCTGAGGCCCCACCCTGGGGTGGTTCTGTAGGTGGCAGCTGGGCTGGAGACAGGGCTGGAGACGCCATCATATCCCCTGGTTAGAGCTGTCCTAGAGCATGGCTTTTCACTGCTGAAGGTGTTCAGAAAGTGGAGAGCCTCCCCAGTTTCCTGGGGGTGGAGGTGGGGCAAGCTCCCCATAAAGGAAGATGTGGAACCTGATGACAGCATGCAAAGGTTATTTTCCCTTCTTCAAAGATGGAGAAATAGAGATGAGCAGACATGAGCTCAGGCCTCCTCCACGCTCTTGACTCTCACAGGCTGATTGGTCACTTTCTCTCCCTGAGCTTCTTTGTCTTCATTTGCCAGTGGGTTGGTAAAACTCCCTCCCTTTCAAGGCTTCCTCCCCTTTGGGGAGCCAGCTTAGCCTTCCTGGCCTCCAACCTCTGATGTCCTGTGTTCCTGTTCTCAGGTGCACCCTAAAGTCACCTCCTTGAGTCATGACCTGGGATAGGAGAGAGGACCTTGAGTGACCAGGTGATCTCAGACAGAGCCTGATTCAGTGCACAGGGAGGCCCAGAGAGGGCAGGATACAGCCAAGGTCACACAGCAGTCCCAGGAACCCTCCCCAGGGTGAGCTGATGGAGGCCAATTAGGCAACCAATTTGTATTCTGAGCAGCTAGAGGCCCCTCTCTGTCTCTGCAATTAATGGAGTGGCTTTTTAAAAGGATTCTAATCACCCCGATTCCTATCTGCTTATCACTAGCGTTCCTAATTAGATGATCCTGGCAGTCACTCGGCTAATTCCCTCCAGCCCCACACAGCCCTGCCCAGCCCAGAGCAGCCCACCCCACCCCCACAGTCCACCCCAGCCCAGCCAGATGGGCAGTTCAGGCCTTCTCTCCCCTTAGGGCCCCTGGTTCTCTAACTGCATTACCTTCAGGATGGATGGGTGACAGCAATGGATGGATGGGTCACTGGATGGACAGTGACAGGTGAGTGAAAGGACTGTGTGAACAGCTATGAGGGTGCATGAATGGATGGATGGGCAGACTGAGGTTAAGAACTCAGCCTGTCAAGTCAGACAGCTCTGCCATTTACTAGCTATGTGCTCTTAGTGAAGTCATTTAGTCTCTCTGAGCCAGTTTCCTCATCTCATGGGGCAGTAATAGTATTTTCCTCATATGGTTACCATGAGGACAGCTTAGAATAGAGAAAAAGCTGTGTATACATGCTTGTTAGCATAATGATGACAATGTTGATAATGGTGCATAGACAGATAGATGGAAAGAACAGACTGACAGATGAGACAAGGGAAAGAGTAGTAATGGACAGGTCCATGGAAGAATGGGTACAAGGGTAGATGGACATAAAAACTGGTGGGCTTATGGAAAGCTAATCAGGTGGTAGGATACTAAACAGGTAGAAGGGACAGTCAGTACTTAGTGCCAGACAAGGAGGCATGGGAAGTGGTGGGATGGGGCAGCCCGTCTCCTCCAGAGGTGACAGCTCAGGCCTCAACACAGACCTGGCTCAGATCTGCTTTCCCTTCCTAGGACCTCCAGGAAAGCTTCCCGTTCAACACTCCCAGCTAGTAGTGATGGTGCCCACTGGGTCCCTGGGATCCTGTCCCCTCAATCTGGACCCAGATAACACTCTTCTTGGTGGAAGCCCCTGTGATCTCTGGAGGCTCAGATCTAGCCTCAAGTGGGGTTTTACTGCTTGAGTGAAGGACCATTGCATACCAGAGTTCCAAAGTGCACCAGACCGTTAGGGCAGCCACTCTCTCCCCACACACAGCGCCATAGTCCCCAGCCCACCGCTACATGGAGTGACCTTGGACAGGCCTCTAATCCCAATTCCAACAACTGGTCCTAAGCCTCTAGGATGATTCAACTCTCAGAAGCTCCCTACACACCCATGTGCCCCTGCAACTGTGGGGTATGGGATTTTCTGGATATTTCTGGAAAGAGTATAGAACAAGGAAGTCTGAAGTATCTTCCAGAGTCAAGATTTGGATGCACTCATTCACACCGGCAGAAATTCACCAATTCACCCATTCATCCATCCACTCACCCATCTAACCATCCCACGTGTTTGAGCTCCTAAGTGCTACAGGTATATGAAGTCAGACAATTAATTTCACACACTCACCCTAGAAAAAGTGCTACACACCTCATCGCTGCATATCACTGTGGTCACCTTAGAAGTCCTCCCCTTGGGAAGCTTCACACAAATCTCAGCACCTAGTCCACCCTTCAAAGCAATTCTGGAACTCTTTTTTCTGGAATGGCCACCAGAGCTGTTATTGTACCCCAGATCTGACAGTTAAGTTCCTGAATTTGCCACAGTGCCCTTATGTTGGCACGCTGTACAGACCTGACACCTTACCGAGTGTGTGCAGTGCTGCCAATGTAAGCACACGGTGGCACGTTCGCAAACTTATTTGTCAGATTTTGTGGATGACGACAGCTCTGATGGCCATTCCTGTAAAAGAGTTCCAGAATTGCTCTGAAGGGTGGACTAGGTGCTGGCACAGCTTCCCAAGGGGAGGACTTTGAAGGTGACCGTAGTGATATTCAGCGATGAGGTATGTAGCACTTTTTCTAGGATGCGTTTGTGAAATTAATTGTCCGACCTCATAAATGCCAGTGAATACATTAACCAGGGCCTTGTCCTCATGGAGCTGACATCCAGGAGGGGAGATACAAGAAACTGATAACTAATAAATGTTGAATATAATTCAGGTACTGATGGGTGCCATGAAGAAAAGCACAGCAGAAAAAGGACTTAGAGAGTAATGGGGCTTCTCTTTTAGACAGAAGATAGAGCACCCCACACCTCTACATACTTAGGCACCCATGCCTCCGTGAGTTTGTGCATACCTGTACAAACATGCATGCACACATGTGTACTCAAGTATGCACATGTTTCCCTCCACACATACACAAGGCCTGCAGTCCTGCTGTGTGTGCCTGGGCAATGTCTCTAAAGGTGCCTCTGCTGGTCCCAGCTGGAGAGGTCCTAGACTGTCTTCCCCCTGGACCTCCCAATACCCCACCCCCAGGCCCTGGAGGGTAGGCAGGCAGGACCTGTGACTTGGTACAACCAATAGATTGTGGCAATGGTGACAGGATATCATTCCTGAGTGCAAGAGGTTGTATAAGACTCCCTACCAAGAGGCTACTCTCCTGTGGGCGGACTCCCTCTTAGAGTCTCTGTTGCTGGCTTTGAACAAACAAGCTGACAAGAATCCTACAGCTGCAAGAAAACCTGAGGGAGAGCCCAGCCCTAGTCAGCACATGACTGCAGACTTGTGGCACCCTAAGTGAGACCTGCTACCACACTATTGTTATATCAATAGTTATTTATTATGCTTCATGGTCTCCTGACCCACAGAGACTGTGAGAAAATAAATGTGTATGGTTTTTAAGCTGCTCAGTTTGTGCCCATTTGTCATATGCAGCATAGTACCATGGTGTTCGTTATATTAGTAACTATATTTTTTAATATCTGAAATGTTCCATAATTGAAATTAAAAGATGAAGAAAGATCCCTATGATATAAAACAGAAAGCAACAAATGAACAAACAACACACACACACACACACACACACACACACACACACTCATTGACACAGACAACAGTATGGTGGTTACCAAAAGTAAGGAGGTGGGGGGAGGTTGGAGAAGGTAAAGGGGATCAAATATATAGTGAAGGAAGGAAACTAAGCTTGGTGATGAACACACAATGCCATATACAGATAATGTATCATAATATTGTACACTTGAAATTTATATAATCTTATTAACCAAAGTCACCCCAATAAATTTAATAATAAAAGAGACCCATCCCTGCAAAGCTGGGGAAAACTGGATCACAGCCTCACCCCCCAGATCAGCACAGCCAAAACTGGGGGAGAAGAAAAGACAAGGAGCAAGGAGGAATTTTCCCAGGGTCCACTACGGAGCCCCACAGTGTGTGTGTGTGTGTGGTGGGGGGAGGGGGTGGGGGGAGGGGGTGGGGGGAGGGGGCAGTCCAAGCGTGGGAGATACAGATGAGGCAGTGGAAAGAAGTAGCTAGGAAGAGTCCACTAAGTCCCCATTCCAGGGAGGTGACCCTCCAACTCCAGCCTGCGTGGCAGTGGGAGTGATCCTGTGCTGCTGCCCCTTCCCAGGGCCTGAGACCCCCTCATTCTGGTCCCTAGTTTACCCAGCTGGACAGGAGGGACCATCTGTGGGTACTCTGCCTAGTTGGGAAACAGGTGGGGGGAAATGCTGATAGCAGCTACTAAGTAGTCAGGGGCATCCTGATGGCACTCCCACGGACCCTGAGAGCCTTAGGTGCTGAGGAAGAAGAAGAAAGAGAAGTTGTGGGCGGCTTGCCCTGGATCTGAAATACCCTGGGCTTCCAGGAGTTGAGAAATGCATGGGGGCTCAGTCTGAAAACCAATGGACTGAAATGGCATTAGAAATGGGTCTCTTTGCTAGGTGGGCTCTCCAAGGACTGAAGACCCTTTGCCTTCCTCATTATCCTTACAACAACCCTGCAAGGTGAGATCTTGTTTTACTGGTGAGTAGTCAGGATTCAGAGAGGCTAAGCCACTAGGCTGAGTAGCAAGGGAGAGGCAGGTCTGTCTGTCCCACAGCTAGGTCTTGTCTTTGAGTGACATTGGTTAGGAACTGGGGAGTCTTTGAGGGGCAAATTGAGAGAGAACTCAGATAAGGCTTCCCCTATTTTTGTCTGGGGTTTTGAAGAATGAAGAGGGGTACTAGGCTGACCATACACACCACTTTAAATGGGAGAGTATCATATTTTTTATATTTCCTGACCATGCCATTGTTTTAATATGAATGTCAAGTTTGTCTCATTTTTAATGTTTTGTAAAAAAACTGAATGTGTGTCATTTATCATAAGGCTCTATGCTAATCAAAGTGTGCAGTAAAACTACTAGTGTGACAAAAGAGGATGTTTCGTTTACTTTATCCAATCAAGACCAGGCTTCTTGAGCAGGTGATGATCACACATCACCCCCTTGCTTGTCTGCAGGGGTGGGGAATTTGAGAGGCGGGCGCTAAGCCCCATTCACCATATGGGAGCCCAGAGGGTCTCGATGCATAGAAACTACTGAAGGGGCTCACCTGGCTGTTTGCTTCCATCAGGTTAGGAGTGTGGGATGCAGCGACTGTGAGCCTTACTGTTATTTCTACCATCATTCTGCCCATAGATATTCTTTCTGCCCTACATTCAGTTTAATTCAGACTCTTCAGACTCATATTTCTGTTCAACAGGGTGTGAGCTATTTTCTTTTTTATTACAATGGAACTGTCCAGTGGGACATTTGCATATACTGACTTGTGATAGCAGTCAGAGTGTTCGTTCCTTTTGTTTTTTGTTTTTTGGTGTATGTATATGATTTTCTGCAGTCTGGTCACTGTAGTCCTGCATTAGAGTATTCAGTGTGGTATGCTATACAGATTTTTTTTGACTGCTCATGTGATATTTTATAAGTATTTTATTGATGTGTGCATTATTTATGAGTTTTTTGTGTGTTTTATATTCAATAAATTAGTGTTATTCATTGCTCTCCTTTCCATGTTCTTTTACAGTGAGTTTAGGTTGTTTTTAGGTCTCTTTTAGCTGAAAAATCTAGATTAAGTATTGAGACAATGAGCACTATGTTAGCTATAAAATAAAATTGTGTCATTGAGTGTGAGAAGTTTTATGATAAGGTGTTGAAAGACCAAAATTTGCTGCTTAAGATTACTTCATCAGAGAAATATTCATAGTACCATCATGGTGAAATACAGCTCTCCTCTATGTCTACCTAAATTTTTGTTTGAGCTCTGTCACTGAAGAACAATTGCTAATTCAATATGTTCATGTAATAAAACTTTTGTTATCATTTTACATTTTCATGAATACGGAATATTACATAACCATGTCCCATTTTTGTCTCAAGAAAATATGATCAGCCTACTCTAAGGTAGATTTGAAAGGGATAACATCCCAGGGAAACAGACCAGTCACGATAAGGCAGAAAAAAGAAAATAGATTTTTGTTAGTGATTCTTAAAATTTTAAATTACAATAGTGGCACATAGTTATAGTAAGACATTAAAGTAATAGTTTATAAAATTTATAAAGTGAAAAGGACCCTTGTCGTTACCCTCCGGTCTACTATACTTCTCAGAACTAACAACCATTATTCATTAGGTAGTGTATCTTCCCAGATATTTTTTTTATCTCTACACAAACATTTTTTAAAACAAAAAACGAGCCATGCTTTATATATCGTTCTGCAATTTGCTTTTTTTTTTTCAAAAACTTGC
Source organism: Lyroderma lyra (assembly GCA_004026885.1). Taxonomy (NCBI): domain Eukaryota; kingdom Metazoa; phylum Chordata; class Mammalia; order Chiroptera; family Megadermatidae; genus Lyroderma; species Lyroderma lyra. The sequence goes on from PVJL010000269.1 coordinate 361,055, forward strand.
AAGTTTGTTCCTCTTACCCCAAAGTTTCTGTGCACCTGAGGAGAAAATATGTGGAATTTTGATCAACATTCCCACCAACAGCATGTTACCAGATCTATTTCTACACATCTGTCTGACCTTTTCCATTTTTGCTAAGATGAGCTGTAGAAAGTGGTACCTCCTTGTGCCATTTGCATGTATTTGATCATTTCTGAGGTTGAGTACCTGTCCAAATGTTTAACTGGCTGTTTACTTACATTTCTATTGGAAAGGACCTCTTTGTGTATCCTTTGCCTGCTATTCTCTTTCATTGTGGGGGAAGGGGTATACTTTTTATTATATATTTATTTTTGTATTTTGCGTTTTTGTATATTTTGCAAAATTATCTCCCATTCTGCAATGACAATTTTAAAACATTTTTTATCATTGAAGCTACTAAATCTCATTACAGAATATTTGGAAAATGGGGAGAAGAAAAAGGAAAAATAATCTATCACATAGATATGGCCATTTGTTAATATTTGGTGAAAAATCTTTTCTCTTAGATGCTGTAATTACTGTTGTTACCATGTTATGCATTTCTATTCTGTGACTTGGCCCTAAGAGCATAACCTTCAAGAGGGATTATAAAGGCTTTCTCATGCATGTCCAATAGCAGCTATGTTCAACCTTTTGGCTTCCCTGAGCCACATTGGAAGAAGAATTGTCTTGGGCCACATGTAAAATGCAATAACAATAGCTGATAGTTGAGCAAAAAGCAAAGCAAAACAAAACAAAATTTGCAAAAAAATCTCATAATGTTTTAAGAATTCGTGTTGAGCCGCATTCAAAGCCATCCTGGGCCATAGGTTGTACATGCCTGCCCTATAGTCTTCTCATCTCCCTCCCTTTTTATATTGTGGCAAATATAGTAACATAGAATTGACTATCTTAATCATTGTGACCAGTGTTTAGTTCAGAGAGACTAAGTACATTCACACTGTTGGCAAACATCACCACAATCCATCTCCAGAAGTTTTCATCTTGCAAAACTGAAACTGTGTACCCATTAAATATTCTCCATTCTCCCTCCCCCAGCCCCTGCCATCCAGCATTCTACTTTCAGTCTCTATGAATTTCATTTCTCTAGAAATCTCATATAAGTAGAATCATACAGTATTTGTCCTATTGTGACTGGCTTATTTCACTTAGCATAATGTCCTCAAGGTTCATCTATGTTGCAGTTTGTGTCAGAGTTTCCTCCCTTTTTAGGACTGAATAATATTTCATTGCATGGATAGGCCACATTTTGCTTAGCTATTCATCTGTGGGTGAGCATTTGGGTTGTTTTCACCTTTGGGCTATAGTGTATGAAAACACCCATGAATCTCTTCAAGTCCCTATTTCAATTCTATTGTAACTATTATGCCCCTTTTTGAGCATTTAGGTTATACTCGATTTCTCATTTTTATAAATAATGATGTCCTAAACATCTTTGTGTGGGAGCTTTTTGCAAAAGGTATTTGATGATTACTCAACATCTGAGTCTTAGAAATGGAATTATTATCTCAGAGCTCATTTCAAAAGCACTGTCCCAATTACCCTACCAACCCCTCCCCACTGCAAAGACTTTGACGTTGTGCATGTTTAATACTTTTCCTTTTTCTTCTTTGCTTCCTAGAAAGTCTGAACTTCATGCATTTTCAGGTGTCTGTCTACCAACATATCTGTGGAGGAACTGACCTGGGTGGTTCAGCTAGGTGGATTGGTTCTTCAAGATCAACTCCTTAATAAAGCTCGAACATGTAACAATATGTTTGATAGTGTCAGGAATCAAACTCAGTGTCCCCAAGACTCAGCAGGCATGTGGGGCCAGGTGGAGATAGATGGGGGTGGGATTTCCTGAGGGGATAGATGCAGAAATGCTCTGCAGACCCCCTGGGACCAGACATTCTGCCTATGCTTAAGAGAATCTCTTAATTTAAGATCTTTTGCAACTCATTCATATTTTTGCAAAACATCTCATAACACAAGAAAACTTGTCTGCTGGCTGGATAAGGTCACAGGGCTGCAGGTTTTAGATCTCTGAACAGGTGTTTACACAGCAAGATGTTAACCATCTAGTTGTTTCAACTCCACTTGATTGAATAACTTCCACCCTTGCAATAATTCAGGATACCTCCTTTATCACTTATCATTTATTATCTTGTAAATAATAGGGTCTGCTTCAGGCTTACTCAGGTCTGTGCCATTAATCGATCTGCTGATTCTTACAGCAGAACTTCAAGGTTTGAATGATTATGATCATAGAATCTTGTTTGATATTGGAAAGCATTTTATACACACACACACACACACACACACCTACACACACACACCCTTCAATTTATTTTCCTTAATTTTCTGACTTGTTCCACTGGTCTTGTTAGTTTTTCCAAATAAAGTTTGAAATCATTTTTATCATTTTGATAAAAAACAAAAAACAAAAACAACCACCAGTGGCTTACTGATCTCTCTCAATTGGGACAGCCCATCGATTTTGGGAGCACCTCCTCTTGTTTGTCTTCTTTCCCACCCAAGCGATGGCGGGCATTTCTCCCAAATCCTATTCCTCTGTGGCAGTGTCCACTCTGAGGCAGCTGGGGAGGGAAAGGGTGTTTCCCTGTCTTAATCATAGTCATGAGTCACCAGAAGGCAGCAAGGACTTTTAGAGAAGGATGAGCTAACCTCTAAGAATTACAAAGGGGATTTGGTTTCTTCCTACATGAAATGGGAATAAGACACAGGGCCTGCAAGTGTCCTGGTAGGAGGAAGGAAGAAGAGGTACTGACTAGCCCACCTGGGTGCAGACAGATGGAACAAAGGCTAACCCACCCCAGGCAACCTGGCACCGGGCCTGGAGAAATCATAAAGACACCATTACTGTGCTCACCTCAGCCTCCTGAAGCCCTTGGCCTGCCTATATTGCACTGTCTGGAGCTTTGAAGCCACAAAATTGAAACTGTTTACCTGCACAATGACTCTAGGCAGCACTCATTGTTAGGAGCTGGTTATGTTATGGACAAGCAGATGGAAGTCACAGGAGCAGAAGCCGCTGAGCCTGATTCTGCTGCTCTGAAGTGAACTTGAACCTGGGACCTGCCAGAGCCAGTGTGCTCTTCTTGCTCCTAGAGGTCACTCCTCCCTACTCAACAACATCCCACCAATCCCACCACAGCCTTCCTCAGAAATACCTCCTTTGCCGGAAACAGCTCCTGTCCTCCAAGAATTTCCTGGGTACCAGAGAGAGCTGATTCACCAGAGCAAGATCTTTGTGTGTTTCAAACCCCTATGCAAATGCAAAGAACAAACAGGGTCAATAAACATTAGTGGGCTAAATGAATGAATTTATTCAACAGACATTTGGGAAGCACCTGACATGCACCCATGAGAGGCAATGGGGATGCATGAATGACAAGACAGACACAATCCTCACTCTCTTGAACCTGACACTGCAGGGAGAGGGGACCCACTCTTCTGCTTGTTCCCTGACGGCTGCCTCTTGGCACCCAAAAGTGCCTGGCATTGAGTGTTCCAAAAATATTGGTTGGCAGAAGGAAGGCAATAAGACTGGGGAGTAACAGAGAAACAGGGGAGGCTTCTCTCAGGGCTTGCTCTGGGCTCTGGGTTCTGGCCTCCAAGTCCTGAGCCATACTCTAGGCCCTGAGCTCCACATCCTGGGTACTAAGTTCTGGGTTCCAAGCTCCAAGCTCTAAGCTGTAGATTTAAGAATCCATACTTAGGAACCCAGTTCTGGTCTCCATGCATATTCTGAGATCTGGGCCCCAGGCTCAGAGTTCTTGGATGGAAGATCTAGATTTTGAGCTCCGAGCTCTAAGTTTTGGACTTGGGGATATGGGTTTTGTGCTCTGTGTTTTGGGTTCTGGTTTCTGAATTTCGGGGTATAGGTTGTAGACTCTGAGCTCTGGATCCACCTTGTGGCTCTGGGCTCTGGATTTGGGGCCAGACAAGTAGGATGGTTTGCTGGAGGCCAGCTAGAGTCATTACTGTGCTTTCTGCCTAGAATGTAAGCTCCTCAGGGGCAAGAATTCATTTGTTTTATTCACTGGTGTAGCTCCCACACCAAGAACAATGCCAGACGTGTAGAAGGTATCCAACATGCACATGTACACTGCACATTTGAATGCACAATCATATAGACATACAATCCTGCAGTCTGAGCTGAGAACACACGAGAACAGGACCATCCCTGCCCTCACTGTGGCTACAGGTGTCAGGAGAGAATGCCAAAATTCTGTGAGCTGGGAAAGGGCTGGAAGGGGCGCTGCTAGGAGGTCTGACAGGGCCCGGGCATTCAGATGGGCAGGCAAAGTGTCCACTTAGCTCCACACCCAGGTTGGTTCCTGTTTGCTCTAGGTTTCTGTTTCACATGGAAAGGACATGGGGAGGGTAGTAGTGGCACACCAGGGGCAGAGGTATTCTGAATCAGAGTCCCAGAGATGCCCCCCACCCAACACACACACACACACTATCTTGCAGGCTGGGGTATCTGGGATTTCACAGAAGGCATGCTGGCCTTCACAGGACAAGTGCTTCTTCAGCCCTGAGCAAGCACCCTGCCAGTGCCAGCTGTCTGCAATGAAAAGGTTGAAAGGAAAGCCTCCTGGACAAATGAACATCAGGGCTGCCAAGGAACAAGTAGGTTAGGAATCAGAAATACTCATTATCAGGGACCCAGGGAACCAGAGATGACGGTGATTAGGGTCAAAAGGAGTCATTGATCAGGGACATATGACTAGAGTGACTTAAAATCAGAGGTGGTAGAGTCATGAGGAGATGATATTCAAATACATGATTAGAGATGATAGAGGCATACATAAAGGATCAGAAAGCAGCCAGTGTTCAGAGATCTTGATGATCACAATGATCGTTGATTGGCTATGTCATTATCATTGATCAGGGACATGGGAGACCGAGGATATGGGCAACAGGAACATCAGTGATGAAAGCATTTGGTGCTCATGTCCTTGACAACCAAGGTTACAGGAGATATCCGTGATCAGATTCATTGACTAGAGATACTTAGAGACCTTGGTGTTGTGTGATCTACTGGGGATCAAAGATCAATGATTGGAGAACTTAATGATCAGAGACACAAGTGACTGGTGATACTAATGACCAGGCAGGTTGGTAATCAGTAGTACTGGTGATCTGGGGGATAAGGGGACATTGTTTCTTCAGGGGCTTGGAAGATAAGGAGATCCAATGATTACTGATGTTGGACACTAGAGAGTTGGTGATCAACATTGGCCAGTCAGAAGTATTGGTAACCAGAGTCACTAGTGACCACATTGATAGCCTGAAAATTTGTTAGCAAGAGGATTCTATGATCAGGAACACTGTTGGTTGGAGTTGTTGGTGATTGGAGACAAGTGACCAAACATATCATTAAGGAGTCTTTGGTAATGAGAAATAGCATAATCAGAGATGTGATCTATCACTGATTAGAAAAACATTGATCAGTGATATTGGTGATCATACTTCTTGATGACCTAGGACATTAGTGACAGAGTGCACTGGTGATAAGGAATTTGGGTGATATGAGAAATGATGAATAGAAATATTGGGGAAACAGAAAGTGATCATGAGATATGGCAACTAGACACATTGGATAGAAATATTGGTGAACAGATAACCCTGATCAAAAACACTGGTGATGAGATATTCATGATCATGCATATTACTGGTGAGCAAGGATAGTCACTAGACACTGGTGATCACATTTTGTGGCTGTCAGTGATCAGACACAACATCCACCAGAGGCATTGACAAAGTATTGGTGATTAAGTACTGGTGACCAGCTGTTAGTAATCAGATGTCTATGATCGCAGGCTCTGGTGATCAGATGTCATTGATCATTGAATATCAGTCATGGTGGCTATCTCTGATGACCAACATCACTGATTAAAGAGGACACCTACCAATGACATCAGTGATCAAAGACATTGGGAATATTGGTAACCAGACTAACTCAGAAACAAGAGCTGATCAGCACCTGACAGGAAGTGGATGTGGGGTGAGTCTTTGGTTCTTCAAGAGCCTCAACTGAGCCCTCAGGAAAAGGATCAGCATGTGGACCAAAGGCTAGAGAAACCATAGCCTCCCTGAGACTCTCCAGTATCTACACAGCTACCAGGATCCCCAGTTAAGTAATAATGAGAAAATTCAGATGGAAGGAATTTAGAGAAGTCTCAGGACCTCAGGGCCCAGCCAGACAGGGTCTCATTCCTTATTCCAGGAGCCCTTCCCTTCAAATCACTGGGCTGTAGGAGCAGTTCAGTTTGACTGTTAATCCCTGCATCAGGGACTCAGCTGCCTCAGGAGTCCACAAAACAGGACAGAAGCATTCACAAAAAGTATTTTATTATTCTTAAGAGTATTCACTTTAAAGGAATAGGAGGATAGCATACAATTTTTACAGACAATATATAAATGTTCACATAATTAACAATAACTTAGTTCACTAATCCCAAATAAAACAAGCCAAATAAAACATAACAGAAAATACTGCCAATTCTTCTTATGCAAAGCTAGTACAAAATAAGTTACTTCTGGTGGTGGTGCTCCTGCAGCGATCGCCTGCCCATATTGCACTTGGTCGACTATATCAGCACAATCCTCTTCCTGGGCCCGGCCCTTGCTGGCCACCACACCCTGCCACCACCGCCTACAGAATCTAAGCTCAGACACAGTTATATACAGCTGTACCTTGGGAAGGATCCAGACAGCCACAACAAAGCAGAGCAGAACCCAGGTCTCCTGGGATCCAGCAAGGTCGTGGCCTCTCCCTCAGTCTTCGTTCTGACCCACCCCCAACTCTTGCCCTTGCCACCTGCCAGACCAGACCCCTGGAAGCCAAGAGCAGCCAAGTCCCTCCCCGGCCCCAACCTACCCATTCTAGGGCTGTGGGATCCAAGAACTTTTCCAAAAACAACTGGGAAGCTACAGCCTTGGTTTGCAGGTTTTATTCCTTTCCATAGCAAAGGCTTCCGTAGCAAAGTACAATCAACTGGACCCAAAAAGTTTAAAAATAAAACAACTAACTCGTCAGTGAGTTAAGCTTATGCAGTTTTTTTTTAATATTTTTTTCTTTTGTCTCATAGTGGGAGGGGAGAGGGTCAAAGGGTTAACAGAAAAAGGATGTATGTACAGGGGTCCACCTGGTAAGGGAGGCAGGCTGTGGTTCTGCTGTTAATGGGACACAGGTCATACCAGCTTCAGCCTCAGAGCCAGGGGAGCAAGCTGGGAGACATTTCCCCTCTCAAGAAAATGTTGTTTCCTTCCTGTGACCCAGCCCTGGCCTGGGAATCTGCGCAGGACCGCCTGTGATTGTCTCTGCCCTCCAGGCCCCAGCACCAGGGCACAGACTGGCTCAGCCTCCTAGTGGGCGATAACCCCTCTAGATTGGCTCCGCCCAGCCTGGGGTTCAGCATTTCAGAGCGGAAAGCCCGTGGAGAAGGTATGGGCTAAAGTCTCCTGCAGATCCGCCCTCAGAGCCCTGGTAAGTGGTCAGGCCAAGCAGCACTTGCACAGAGGAAGACTGGGAGAGCCTGAGGCAGCTCAGACTTCCCAAAGTCTTCCAGTCCTTGTTAGAAACAAGAGCAAAATAAATTATTTTTGCCCATTCCCTTTTCCTTCTGAAAATAATTTCCTTTGTTTGTCCCTTGCCCCCTCCTTCTCTCTTCATAAAGTTGTCCTTTCTGCTCTCCAAACAATTGTCAGTGATAGAAACCCCACCTGGGTAGCAGCTGGGCCAAGGCCGCCTCTCAGCCCCGGTGAGAATCTTCACAGTGACCGGTGACCACTGAGCAGAGCGCCCACAGGCGAGGCAGCAAGGGGCTCAGGCCAGGCTCGTAGGAGAGGCATCAGTCTTCAGGGAAGGGTAGACAGCTAAGGTTTTGGTCCACCCGTCCAGGGGGCACCCAGCCTCAAGCTGCAGGCCACCCTGCTCTGCATCCATCTGTCTGTTCATGGGTACTGTCCCTAGCCCATGGCAGTCACCATGCTGGATGGATGGGGGTGGCCGAAGGAGAGGCTGGAGGAGGGGTGAATGGGCGTTGGGGTGGGCAAGATGTGTCCCGAGTGGCTGAAGGGTGGGATGTGACCCACTGGTGCCATGTGTCCAGCCAGGGCAGCGGCACTAAAGGGGGAGGCCTTTTCCTGCATGCACTTGGACAGCTCCTCAAAACACTCTGCCCCCTTCTTGTTCTTCTTGGACTTGTTGGACATCTTCCGGTTCCGAGTCTGGATCCCTTCCTTCTTCATGGTCAGCGGCCTGTTCACCTGGGGGCAACCACAAAGCCCTCAGTGGGTCAAATTCCCTTCAGAAGACCCTTCACCCCTGCTTTGGCTCGGGGCAGAAGAAGGTCTGGGCTGGGGGCACCACCTCCAAATACCCACTGTAGTCTTGTCACACAGCATTGTCATGGTTTCAGGAAAGATGCTTATCAATGTATAGAGCTGACTCACACCCTGCGGGGCACTGAGCCCACTACATGCCAGCACTGCCCGCCTATCAAAATCTGCCCCTACTTTTGTTTTATGCAGAGATGCCCATTGGGCCCTGCTGTGGGTGGGGATGCCTCCAGCCAGCCTGCCCTCACTTACAAGCCCTTTTGGCTTGCAGGGCTTTCCCAAGCCAAGCCAAGCTAGAGTGTGGCTGGGGCCCCTCGCCTGGCAGCACAAAGAGCAGCGGTCCCTGGGGAGGGGTGGAATGGTGGAGTGGGGGCGAACTCACATTGTGTAGCTTGTAATAGAGGCCGCAGGCGTTGCAGACAGGGTCCCCATTGGCGTTTCGGCGCCATAAGGTGGTGGTTGTTGTCTGACAATTTGCACAACAGGTGCCTGCTCTCCTGGCAGCAGACTTGGAGGAGAGGAGCAGCATTAGCAGGCTGGACTTCCACGTCCAGAACCTCAACCAGCCTACTTGACTCTTGACCCATCCCCACCATGCCCCCACCCCATCCCCACCATGCCCTTACCCCATCCCCACCAACTTAGCCAAGGAGCCACAAATCCCACAGGGCAACCAAGGCATCTCAGAGTTGTGAACATTTAGAACTTGTGATCTAAATAATCCCAGAAGCCTGATCTCACAAAGAGGTTTCAAGAACTGGAAGGAAAAATCAGCCTCCTTTTCGAATCACCAAATAATCTAATTCTATAGATGGGGAAACTAAGGCCCTGAGAAGGGCTCTTTAGTTTAAAAAGCTGTTTCGGTCTCCCTGGAGTCCCTCAGTCTGGAGCTGTTTCTCTGTCTCCTCCCATATGACTCCTCTTCAAATCCATAATCCTGGGCATGTCATATCCTGCCTGAGGCCAGGGCAGGGGGACCCTACTGCCCAGGGTGGGGATATAAAATGTTTATGGAGTCTCGCTCAAGGCACTAGCCACACGTGACTAATTAAATTTAACTACAATTCAATAAAAGGAGAAATCTTGTTTCTTCATTTGCACTGGCCACATTTTAGGGAATCAATAGTTACAACATGGGCTGCAGGTTACCATAGTAGATAGACCATGCAGATATAGAACATTTCCATCATCACAGCTTTATTGAATAATGCTGGTCTACCTGCTCTGCCTTTTGTACCCCAAACCTCAGCATTCTAATCCCACCTCCAGGGCCCATCCCCACACCCCTCAAGGAATGCAGGACAGGGGTGCTCTGCAAATGAGTTCTTGGAGCAGGGAGTAGAAGGCTTATAAGAGAAGGTAAGAGAGTCTTCACTCAAAAAAGCAGAACCCTTCTCCCAGGTCAACCACCGCCAGCCCCACAGTCAAAGAACGAACTTCCCCAACATTTCCTAGAGAACCACCAGCGGCTGTGGCGGGGGTGGGGGAGGGAGGCTGAGGCATTTCTGGCCCCAGGCTGGAGCTTAGTGCAGAGGGGCCTGTGGACTGCAGGCTCGCACTGGAGAGGGTAGAGGGTGAGTAAGCAGCCTGAAGCTGGAATTCTGACTCAGGGGCCAACTGGGTAGCCTCCACCCCTATCCCTGCCCGGGCCCTCACCGAGCAGGGGGGAAAAAAGGGGGCCCCCAAAGAGGCAGGTGATTTAAGCCTCATAAATCACTTTGCCCTGAAAAAATATATTTATTATTCTTAGCATTTTATGCATTATTTGCAGAGTGGAGGGTATTAGAAATTTCAAAACAGCCCAGCGAGAGGCAGGACTGAGCTGAGGAGAGACTCTAAAAACTCTCGGAGTCCGGAAACAGATATGCGAAGTTTCCTTATCTTCAGGCTGCAGATGTCCGGATAGGAAACTCCGGCAGGAGATCCGAAAGGGCATTTTAAAAAAATCACTCAAATGAAAATACACAGTATAGGTGACTCCATGGAAAAATAATAAAGGGCAGGTTTTTTTGGTGGTTGGTGTGAGTGTTTTATTTAAATAGGCATGAGGAGATTGTGTATTGGGAAGCGAGAGAGCTGCCCTAAGCCACAAGGAAAATTACTTCATGGCACTATTTTTAAAAAGAGTTAAACAGAGGCCAGGGGATGGGAGCTGAGCCCTTTGGACACCCAATTTTTGGTATCCTTGAGCAGACTGGGACGCGGGTTCCTGATGGCCTACAGAAGAGGAAATCTGGCTTGAAAAAAATCTGGGCTGAAAGAAGGGCGACCCCAACTGACAACCAAGCGAGTTAATGATAAAAGAGGATTTCAAGTGGCAAGTCATCTGCATTTGAAGGGTTCTGTTGTACTGTTTTTAAAATGAACAATCAGCTCCTGCCCAGGTTAGTGTCCCCAGGTACCGCCCTGCAGCCTCGGTCCCAGCCACCTGCAACCGTCGCGCACCCACTGCCTACCAGTCTCCGCTTGGGCTTGATGAGTGGCCGGTTCTGCCCATTCATCTTGTGGTAGAGCCCGCAGGCATTGCACAGGTAGTGGCCAGTGCCATCTCGCCGCCAGAGAGGGGTGGCTGTGGCCCCACAGTTGACACACTCCCGGCCTTCTGAAGGGGGACAGGGAGAGACAGCAGGCTTGCTTAACTGAAAAGGTCACAGGAGGGAGCCAGGGGCAGCAAGCAGGCGCCGATCAGGCAGCAGTCGCCTAGCCAGGTTGCTTCAGGGGAGTGACTTTCAGTCCCAACCTGGGCAAGAAGAGGGACCCAGTGGACCTCCCCCGTAAGAGTAGGGTTCAGAGAGTAGTTTGAGGCCAAATCTCCCTCTTCAAAATCCTCTCTGGAAGAAAGGGGAACAGGGTAGAAGGGAGGAGTGCGACCAGGGCCGCAGGGGTTCTCTGAATGAGGGACAAGGACAGGGTAACTACAACAAATTTTGTCCATGGCAGGGCTGTGGCGGGAGCCACCCAACTTGGCCTGGCTGGGCCCAGGAGAACTCCAGCCCCCTTTCTAGTTTTGCTTCTCCTCTTTTGTCTCTCTCCTACACGCTGCAACCACATCAGCCATCTCTCCAGTCTCTGCTCAATGCCTATGCCCTCAGCCCTTACCCATTCTCCTCTCAATCTGGGGTAACATCTTTCTTTCTCCCCACTTCTTCCCCCCTTCCGCTGAGGCTCTACAATTCAGTCCCAGACTCGGATCGAAGTTGTTGTTCTTTAAAATAAAATAAATTATAAGTCCTTCCATTTTAGGCTAAGTAGATTAAGTGGCCCTGGGTTTGTGCTGTTTGTTCACTTTTTTGGGTTTTTGTTTGTTTTGTTTTTGTTAAAAGACCATCAAGAATTCAAATTGACTGCAAAACAAATGGGAGAAAGGACTAATTAAAGGCAAACTACCTGGTCTGAGCAGAACAGGGACCCTGAGGTGAGACTAAGGTAGGAGCCCATGGCAGCCAGTGGCAGTCAGGGATCAAGCAGGGTAGCTGCCTCAGCATCAAGTTACCCAGGAAATTTTTTTCCACATTTAGTTTAAACTAAATTATCAATGTATATATGGGCAAGAAAAGGTGGGTCCTGGACTCAGGAGTAAAAGTTTTTAAAATCTTCCTCTTCCGCAACTTAAAAGGATTAGGAAGGAAGCATCGACAGCAGCACCCCCACACTAGACACAGCTTCTGCTCTATGGCTACATTCTTGGACAAACCTAGCTTGGCCTCAGCCAGCTCCTGATACAAAGGGGCAGAGGCACCTACAGTCTCATCCCCCGACTCCAGCCTGCAGGGAGGGAGAATGAAGGACACGCCAGCGGGCAGGGAGCAGAAACAGGTCTTGGGAATTTTGCTTTGGGGAAATCTCCCAAGGAGATCGGGAACCGCCGAAAGCCCAAGATTGGACTAATTGAGTTGGAGAACCAGATTCCTTAAGGGTCTGGAGCCTTTGGAGTGCACCAACAGCACGCACACATACTCACAAATGCACGTACACACACGTACACACGGCCTCATTGCTCTCACCTGCGTATTGCATTCTCTCACACTGAATTTTCATTTCAGATTCAGGGAGAGGACGGGAGAATTCCCTTTCTGTGTTCTGGTCTGGCAGTGGCCAGCCTTGGAAGGGAGGGTGAGGAGTGGGGAAGAAAAGTGAACTTTGGGGGGCCAAAAGGGTAACACTTAGGAAAAGGGCAAATATTTTAGGGTCCCCTCTCTCCCATCCTGGATTCTCAGACCTCGACTGGGGCTCTTAGAGAGGGACATCTCCCACCCCCAGAACTGGGACACTAACCCTGCTTCCTCTCCCATACCACAGCCCTCCCAAAGCACAAACCATCACCATTTCCACTAGGTCCCTAGCACCTGCTTTTACCTGAGCAGGAGCGTGCCTTGCTGCGCTGCTTGGGGGTGAAGCTGGAGGCAGGGCCACCCAGGAAGCCTCCAGGGTGGAAGAGTCCGGTGCTGTAGTCGTGGGCAGCAGCCGGCACATAGGAGGGGTAGGTGGGGATCGGATGGTGTGTGGCAGGCTGGGTGCCCATAGCAGCTAGGCCTGGGCGCAGGGGACTGCCGCTTTCCATCTTCATGCTCTCCGCCAGTGAAACCTGGTACTTGATGCCATCCTTGTCCTCCCCCCGGGCCGCACTACCCCCTGCAGAAGAGGAGGCTGGGGAGGCAGCCCCGGTAGTGCTGGGGTCAGGAGACACTTCCTTGGGCGGCGTGGGTGGGAAGCCGAAAAGGTGGGAGCCAGAGTGGGCTGCAGTGGGGGTGAGGGAGGTCACCGAGCCCCCGCTGCCTCCCCCGCTCCCGCCCCCGGCCCCTGGGTACACGGAGAGGGGGCCTCCGGGGCCTCCAGCAGCTGAGGGATGCAGCGGCGTCTTGGAGAAGGGGCTCACGCTCCAGGGGTTGTGGTGGTGTGCTGCAGCCGCAGAGAGGGCCGCTTTCCCCCCGTCCAGCCACGGCAACCCCGGGCTGTGCAACAAGTGAGGGCGGCACATCTGGCCTCCGGTCAGGCGGGCTGCGGAAGGAGACACAGGGGTTAGAATACGGAGGGGCTGGGCCCAGCCAGGACGTGGCTACACAGGACAACGGACAAAACGACCAGCAGTAAGCCCCTTCCTATAGGAAATCAGAAAGGTAACAACCCGCAATAACCAGGAATGTCAGTCCGGAGCTGAAGGACAAATGGCACAGAAGGACCCCCCACAGGACAGAGCCTAGAAGGAACCCCCACGGGCCCGCTGGAAACGGGCAGACACCTTGTGGGACCTCGTCGCTCCCCCAGAGGCCGCTGCCCCAGCCTTTCCCGCCCTCCTGTCTCAGCCGCTCCGATTCCTGCGGATCCCACATCCGGGAAGCCTGAAGCCGGGCCCTCCTCCCCTTCCGCGCCTGCAGCGGGGCGCCGGAGCTCCCCGGCCCCCACCCGCCCTGGGCTCACCGTGCGCAGGGCTGTAGGAGACCCGCGCCCGCGCATGGGCCGGGTTGGCGTAGTAGGGGTTGCCTTGCGAATCGAGATGGTTGAAAAAGACGTCGACCTCGTCGGGAGGCAACAGCTGCGCGGGCTCCATGTAGTTGTGCGCCAGGCCCGGGTGGTGCGAGTCGGGGTGCTGCGCGTTCAGCACGGCCGGGTGAGCCATCCAGCGCGGCTGCTCCGGCGCCACCTCCATGGCCGGCGGTGGAGGCTCGGGTTGTGGGCTGAGACGGCGGCGGCTCTGCGCGACGGAAGGGGACGTGAGGGGCGCAGCCACAGTCAGACGCCACCCAAGTCCCGTTACGGGGCGTCCCGAGCGCGGCTGCACACAGCGGAGCTCAGCCGCGGACCAGCCCCGGGTGGAGAGAAAGCGCAAAGCTCAAAACGAAAGGAAGGCGAGGGAGAGCATTCAGCTACGCACACTCACATGGTGACCGCTGGCGCCAGAGCCACACGCCCATGCACATGGGGTCACGCACGAGGACAAGACCTGACACCAGTTACCCCAACAAACGCACACACACTCGCACTTTAGTCAGACACTCGCACTGAACCTCCACCTTCCTGGTACATAAACACAGAAACAGACGAAAAGTTAGCGACAGACGCCCGGGCACCCCCTGGGGCTGGGGCACAGGATCCTAGCGACACGCACACGCCTACACTTGGTGCCAGATACATATACTGACCTTGCTCCTCCCCCCACCCCCCCAACAGGCACACTCAGTCCCACCGGCGGAGAGCCAGCCCCCGGCGCACACTCTTAGGCAGCACAATCAGGACCTCTCACCAAGGCACACCCCAGCGGTCAGTCACCCCAGGCCCGGCCCCGGCCTTGAGTCCCTGCAGAGACCTCTCAGAGCTTGGCGCGCCCCGGGCCAGCCCTCGCACCCCAAACTTACACACGCAGCGCCACCGCGAGAGGGGCGCGGCCTCGGAGCAGGGCAGCACCCGCGGGAGTCCCGAGGGTGGTGGGCCCAGGGACGGCGCGTCAGCCGGCTGGCGTGGCTCAAGGGGTAAGAACCTGGGGCAACGCGCGCCTCGGCCTCAGGCCCACCCAGCTCCGGCCCCTCGCCATCCTCCGGCCGCCTTGGCGCCAGCTCCCGACTCCTGCACAGACATGAAGCGGGGGCCGCGCACGCCTAAGAAGCCCGCGCCAGCCAATCAGTGCCACGCGCCGCCCAGCCTCCGCTCCCCATTGGCTCAGCCCTCAACTCCTGCCGGACTCCGGGACTGACCCGCGGGCTGGCCCCCTCCGCCTGCGGGCCCCCTCCGCCTGCAGGTTCCCTCCACCGGCAGGCGCCCTCCCAGTGCCCTCACCGTGGCCCCTGCTGCCAGTGCCCCGCCCCCGCCCCTCGCCTTCAGGCTGGCAGCTGCTCCCCTTCCTGCGGACACCCCCTGATCCCCCTAACCTCAGGGACCTCCTCTCAGTAACTCACCTCCAACGGAGGCCTCCTCCTCGGGAGCCCGGGCCGCGCACACGCTGGGCGTGTGGGTGTCCCGCTCTCCGGGATGCCAGCCCTTCCACGCTTTCGGATCCCACCTCCTTTATTCGAAGTCCAACTACCTACCCAGACCGTTCCCTCCCCCAACTCGGGCGCTGGCTGGGCGGCGTGTGTTGGAGGGAGAACAGCAGCAGGACAGCAGGAGCGGTGAGGGACAGAAACTGTGGGGTCCATCCAGTGGGCACCTGGCCTCGGACGTGAGAGCGTTTACGACTAAGCTTGACCGGGTGGAGGTGGCCTGGCCCGAGGCTGCAGAGAAGGGGAGGGGTCGTTCCCTTCCCGGGCGTGGCCTTCGTAGACCAACAGGCCGAACTGCCTAGGGCGAGGCCGTGGAGCCCCGGACTGGCGCCGGCGCCGGCTCAGGAGACGTCTCCGGGCAGAAGGAGACACTTTTTTTCCTCCTGGGGTTCCCTAAGGCGGCCCCTGGGGAGAGGGAGGCGGCGGTCTGATAACTTGGTCCCCTAAGTCACCTGGAACTGCTCCCCACACACCTCCAGTTCAGAGATCCATCGCTGTGGGTGGGGTGTGCCCGGTGCACAAATCTGGCTCTCTCCCATGGTACAGACACGGGAGATCAAGGCTCCAAGGGAGCCGGTGGCCCAGGAGGAAGATCGGGAACAAAGAAATTTGGGGGGGGGGACTTAGACAGGTGCGGGGGTAATAGGAAGTAATCAATGTCCTGCAACCCCTTTCCCCTTACTGAGCCTACGGCTCTCGGTGTAGAAGTCCAGCAGATCTCAGGTGGGTCCAGGACTGGGGGGCGGGCGGGGGTCTGGGCCACCCCCGGGAGGCGGGGAGGGGGCAGCGGCGGCGGGATTGACAGTCGGTAATTGGGTAACTGGAGGCGGCTTCTCCGGCCAGGCGGCCCCGCCACCGCGACGCCGGGCCCCTGACGTCACCCGATTCGCCAGGAAATGAACTTTTTAATAATCCGAGAGGGAGGAAAGCCCTCGGTCCCCTCGGCTCGGGGGGAGCCCTGGTTGGCCCGGATCCACGGGCGCGCCCCCGTCACCCCCTCTCCGGCTAGCTGCGGGAAGCTCCAGGGGGTCGCGGGCCGGGACCGGGGGGCGCTCCTGCCTCTGCGTCCGGCTGCGGCTCAGGTAAAGGCGCGGGGCTGCGGCGGCGGCGGCGGCGGCGGCGGCGGCCGAGCACCCGCGCGGCTCTGGCCCTCTGGGGGGCTCCGTCTGCCCGGACCCGCCGCTGCGCCTTCCGCTCCACTCCCTTCTGGCGCGCGTGGAGCCGCGGCTTTTCCGAAGTCCGCTTCACGGGAGAGGAGGCCGGCGCCCGGCGGTTCAGGCGCGCCCGCCCTGGGAGCCGGAGCGTGAGGCCGCGGGCGCCGGGCCTGGGCGGCCGCGCGGTGCAGGTGAGTAGCCTCCCACGGTCCGACGGGGACCCGCTGTCCCCCCGTACGTCTGTCCCTACGTCCGTCTCTCCTCCTCGTCTCTAGCTTGGAATTTTTCGTCAACCCGTAAAATGCGATCGCCGCAAAGCCTCGAGACTCTTTTCGCCCCTGGAGCCTAGCTGGCTTTTCTCAAAGACAACGCGGCCTCGGGGACAATAGCCCGTGTCGGACAAGGCTCCCTCGTTCGCGCTCGAACCCCGGGACCCAGCGTGAGAGGCCGCCGGCCCGCTGGCAGACCGCGGGGCCGTGAGCGCTGGAGAGAACGGAAGCTTCCCGTGGGGCTGCGATCGGCGCTTCGGCTCGCAGAGGTGGCCGCTCCGAGCTCCCGGAAAGGTAGGTAATTCGTCTTTTCGCCCCAAAGGCACGGTTCACATTATCCCTTGTTTGGGTAGGTCTGCAGGTTCATTACCCCGAGCTCAGCTTCAAGCTCCTCCGGGGCAGCCTGAAGCCCCTCCGGGACAGCGTGCTGGCCATCGCAGAGGTGGAGACGACTGGCCGGGCCGGGCCGGGCCCCCTGCCTTAGTCGCAGCTCTGCGCCGCCCGCCGTCCTGGCGCAGAACCGAGTGCAGGAGGGGATTTAATTACTCTGATCCGCCGCTCAGAAAATCGCGGCGCAGAGGAGCTTAGCAGGGCAGTTAGGCAATGCTTGAGCAGGGGCCTCAGGAGATCCGCACCAGCCTCCTTTCCCGCAATCCGTGTCTGGCGAGAAAAAGGGGAAGGGGAGCCCCGCTAGGTCTCCCGAGACCCTGGAGTTGCCTTCCTCGAAAAGGCCGGCAGGCATCCGGCTTGGCTGAGGCCTCCACGTTGATTGGAGCGCCTGCGTTGGACGCGGGACGGCTGAGTTCTGCAGGAACGAACCCGCCTGGGAGAGAAAGGCGAGGCGTCAGGCACTAGGGTGCCCAGCTGATCAATAAGGGGGGGTTACTCGTGAGTGTATGTCTATGCCAGGCAGGCCGACACCAGCCAGGCGCCTCACCCACTCAGCAGCACAGACATCCCATCACTTCTGCCCATATAGACGTGCCGGGAGTGTCAAGGCAGCCCCCAGGATCCCCGGAGGCGGCGGGGACACCTCGGCCTGAGCAGAGCAGATGTACTGCCGTTAATGGCCTCGGACGCTGAGGTCTCCCGAGCACCTTCGTAGGGACACGCTCCCCTTTTCATGTTTTGTTCGTTCCCAAGAGTTGTTACAGATGTGGGCTGCCGGCTTTTGATCGCACTCAGATGTTGCAGGGGAACAGTATTTCACGAAGGACTGGAAAAGGGCAGCGGCAGAACTGAATTTTCTGCCTTCTTTTCCACATGACCCGAGGCACCTCGGCGGCAGAGTGCGGGTCATTGCCGCCGAGGTGCTCTTGCCCGAGAGCTGGGGGCGCAGGGATCCGAGGCTCTACAGGGCCTCAGCGGCCTGGGCCGGCTCTCAGCTACCCAGGTCTCCCAGGACCCAGGTACCCCTCTCCTCCACGCCCTTTGTTTAAACTTCACTCGTCGGAGGTGGCCCCTCAGGGACCACAAGTTTGCCCTACTTGTAACCTAATTTTTCACACCTTTTCCAATGGGCATCTAACTGGCCGACAGTGCGGGGGTGGGGGTGAGGAGTGGCAAAGAAATCTCCTAAGGGACTGCCTTCCATAGAGATATTTAATTTGCAACATTGCATCCTCCCAGCCCACACTGGCACTGTGCCTTGAAGGAGTACTGAGGACGAAGTGGGGGCCTCTTTAGCCAGAGGGGTTCAGAAAGCCCCTCTAAGGCAAAGCTTCATATCTGCTCAGGTCACAGCAATCTCTCCAGAGGGTTTCCCCAATGGGGGTGGGGGGGGTAGGGCTCCAATAGCTCCTCCTTTTCTTTGGGCTTCACTTCCAGACCCCCAAATCTACAGGCTTTCTCCTCTGGCCTCCATGCTGACTCTCCCACCCCATCTGTCTTCGGAGCCCCTTTGAATCGTAAAGACCCCGCGCCCAACCTGTTAGACATCTCAGCGTCTGGGCTAGAGGCGCTTCGGAGATCCTGTATCTCCTTACCAGGTTCTAACCCCACATCCAAGCCGGGCAGCCTCCCCGCGAGGCCTCGCTGGGACGGCAGACACCGGGCCTCCTCCGCGAACAGCCACGGTTTATCAGAGCGGCCGGCGGCCGGGTGCTTGACAACTGGTAAGTCCGTTTCGTTAGACGGATTTGTTTTTGCACAATTTGTTTGCAATTTGTCAACCCGGCTGAGAAACGCTCTGCAGACGCCTGGGCAGCCGCATTGGCCCTACCTGTTTCCCAAATCTTGCCTACTCATAAACGAATCCTAGCGCGAGGTGCCTTCGTAGACCCAGAGCCACCGCCAGATGTTCCGACTCCGGGAAACGTGGTTTGTTTGTTTTTTTTCCAAAACAACGAATTTCCTTCCGTGTTTTCCGGGAAAGGAGCGGCTGCCACACCCGGGGGCCCTGAACGCCAGACCTTTCCCCTCGCAGTTGGGGCAACCTGGAGTTCAAGCCTGGCCTCCACGGCAAAATTCTAAGTGCTCGGCGTCCAGACAAGCCCAGACTGCCGTCCACCCCTCACGTCCACAGATCCCCTAGCCCGCGGCGGCCCCATTCTTATTGAAATTCCACTAAAAGGATTCCGACTCCGACGTGGGGCAGGGGGAGACTTCCAGACCCGGCGCTCTCTCCCACCCACACCCCAATCGCACAAGATAAAGGGCTGCGGAGTGCGGGGCGCAAGCAGCCGCGAGCCGGGTTAAGCCGCGCAAAGCCGGCGCACGGGACCCGCCGGCAGGTGCAGACGCGGCTCTGCGGCCTGGCTCCGGCGCATCCGCTACCGCGGCCGGGAGGTGGGGGGCGATCGAGACAAAGGCCCCAGTTTAGGGGGCCGGGAGGAGGGCGCGTTGCGAGGCTCGGAATTACTGGTGCTCGCGGCCTATGACTCCGTCTGAGAAATGGGGAGGCGAGAGGCCCGAGGTGGGCCGGCTGTCTTCAGCGCCCCAAATACTCTCCCAGCTTTAGGCCCCTTCAGACCTGGAGCTCGAACGCCTGGTGGGGCGAGCCCGGAGGACCCTATGTCAGGGGCCACTTGGCCACGCAGACCGTGTCATCAGCGTGCCGGGTGGGTCGAGCCTGGAGGAGAGAAGGGCCCTGGTGAGGCGGAGCGCGGGGAACTTACCCAGCGAGGTGGAGCGGGCGGCGCCCGCGGGCGGGTGGGGCCGGAGCGGAGCCGGATGCACAGCACGGTGCGTGCCTAGGTAGGCCCGCGGGACCTGACGCGGGGCTGGCTGCGTTCACCAGCCGGGCCGGGCCGGCGCGCCGAGCGGCCGCAGGGTGCGCGGCCGGCCGCTTTTGTTCGTTGGGTGGCCGACGGGGGCCGGCCGGGGTGGAGGCCAAGGCAGCCTGGAGATGGAAACGAGCGGCGAGCCTCGGCGGCGCTGGCCTCTCTACCTCTCTTTCCCACTGCCTCTCTCTCCCCGCGCCTCGGCGGCCGCTGTTTTTTATTTCAACAGCACTTGGCGGGGGCCGGAGCACCGCCGGAGGGCAGGAGGGTGCCCAGGGTTCTGGGACCCGTTTCCCTCGTCCAGCGACCCGCGGCAGGCCAGGGCCGACACGCACTCAAGGCGCACACACCCTAGTCTCCAATACGCCAGGCCACTTCCGTCCTCGCAGGGCGGCACGTCTGCGCACCCTTGCTCTCGGGGGATGCACGCTCAGAAAGCCCGGACGTCTCCCGGGACTCTCCGGAGGGGACCCTCTCAAACCATAGGCACACGCGGTCACACGCGCACATACACAGATGCCTGCTACTCCTTCCCAACACACTTCCAGTACTGGCACACGGACACACGCGCATCTGTACATGCGCGTTAGTGCACACAGCTGGGCTTCGTGGACATCCTCGGCCAGAAGATCTGGGTCACACCGACGTACACACGTGCACACACTCAAATGTAGCTCGGCACTCTGTCACACAACACCTCCCTCACTTCCAGGCTGATCTGGCTAAGTGTAATCATATCTCCTCTCCCCTCCCACCTATACCCCCAACTCCAGAACAAACAAGAGCATTTTAGGAGTGGAGTTTGAGGTATCTCCAAACTCAAGAGGAAGAAGGGAGTAGAGGGCTTGTCTTTTGAAGGCTGAGTGAAGGAGTTGAGGGGGGGTTCACCTCAAGAACGTTCCTGGATTTGTGAGCTAGTGTTTGAACTTCCATTAAATTGAACCCTCCCCCTGGCCATTCTCCTCCCCTCCCCCGCCCCCCAAGTCCCATTCCAGCTGCCCAGGGGAGTGAACATGGCCTGGGGATCCTGAGCCCAAAAAGAAAGTGTTTTGCCTTGGAAGGACTGAGAAGTCTGTGGCCCTGGGAAACTAGTAAGTGCCCGGGTGTGACCCAGAGAGGGGTGTCTTCAGCCCCCCAGCTCTGTGGGCACCTGCTGTCTGTGGGTCTTTCTCTGAAGCTGGTGGTGATTGCGTTGCATGTGTATGTGCTCTGTGCATCATGAAAGTATCTGTCCTGAGTGCCCGTGTGCCTGAGCATTTGTGAGCACATAGGAAGTCTGCATAACTGAGTACATTAGGATGTCCCTGAGAGCTTGTGTATTCAGAGTCTGTGTATTGTGGGTCCCTCAGAGATTGTGTGTTGTGTGTGGCTGTTTCACAGTGTGACTCCATATATGCACATAAGAGAGTTTACCTGAGGAACTAGGTGTGTGTACCTGTGGCTCTGTATCTGTGAGATTATTTTGTCCGTGAACCATGTGATGGGAAGTGGGTATTTCCAAGTGTTTGTCTCTAAATTAGTGTGTGTCCTTGTGAGAGTTGGTAGTAGTGTATGTCTGGGTATCCTGTGTCTGTGAATCAGGGGTGTGTGTGCACATGTGTGTGTCTGTCTGTCTTTAATAGCATAGGTATGGGTGTGTGTGTCATATCTTTGAACTGATAGTGGGAGGGCAGAGAGTATATCCAAATTGTGTGCACATTTGTGTATAACTCTATGAATGAACTGGTGTGTATTGGAGTGGGGCATTTATGTATCCGGGGTGTGGGCATCTGTGTGTATCAATATATCTTGGAACTATGTGTGTTTCTGTGCCCCGTGTTACCTTGTCTTTGTGTCTATATCTGTGGAGTAGTGTGTCTCTGGGTGACACACAATATGTGTGTCTTCCTAGATCACCCGACATCTGCACCTTCCCTAACCAGCAGGGCAGGCAGCCAGTGGAGCTCAGGGGTGCCATTTGCCAGGGCAGTTTCTGTCTGTCTGTGGGAAGGGGAGATGAGTTGATAAGGCTTATCTACTAACACCAGTGCCATGCTGCATAACTGCTCTAATGAGCTGGCCCCTCTGGGACCACCAGCTCCCAAGGCCCCCAACCTCATTGGAGTGGAGCAGTCCTGGGGTGCAGGCATAAACCTAGCAGAGCCTGAGTATCCACAGGACCTTTTCTAGTTCAGTCTTCTTGCCTCGGAAAGGGAGTTCCAGGTGTTACACCCACTCCCACCCCACCTGCCAACTTTCTACCCAGCTGGGCTTGCCATAGACAACTGGAGTCTTCCAACCTCTGGTCTACTGTCAAGAACATGGCTGTGAGAAGGCAGTTGTGAGGCCTGGAGACTGGGGGCCCTCTGGAGTGGCAATGGATTGAGGGGACATGGAGGCTCAGTGATAGAAGGACTTAGAGAGACAGGGAAGATGAATGAGACAGAAAGGCCCAAGGACAGATTTTTTTAAATGACAGCAATAGAAGGACAGAGAGATACTGGTGGGGGGTGGAGGAGTGGGTTGGGGATGCTTAGAGACAGACAGAAACAACTAAAAAATGGCAAAAAAGGGTCAGAGAGATAGGAACAAAGGCAACAAAAGTGTTAACCAGAGGGAGACATGGACAGAGAGAGGAGAGAAATACACAGAGGAGGAGGGCAACAAGACAAAAATAGAGCGATGGGAAGCGAGAAGAACCCAGAGAGGCTCAGAGAGCCATGGGGAGGAAAAAGAGCCCCAGAAAGAACGGGGGAACGCGGGGACACGAAAGATGGGCTGGGCAGGATGGATAAACTGAGATAACCAGAGGCCGGGCAGTACCCACCGCCAGCCAGAACACGGAAGACTGAGTGCCAGACGGCGGGTGGGCCGGGAGGGCGTGATTGCAGAGCCCGCGTGCCGGGCGGGGCGCAGAGGCGCCGGCGGCCGCGGCGGGCGGGGGGTCCGCGCGGGGCTGCGCCGCTGTCCCGGGTAATTTTTCATCTCGGCCGGCTAATCTTTGTTCCCGGCGAAGATAATGAATAGCCAATCGTTATCTGCCGGGCTCCCGGAGGCTGCCCGAGAATGGGGTTGTACAGGGCTGGGAATTGTTTCCAAAGTGCCGCGGAATAAATGGTGTTCCTTATCTCTGCCTTCCAGATTATCGGAGCCCTTTCAGAGCGCGCACAACAAATGCGCCCGCCATCGAATGCATCATTTACCACCGCAGATCCACGCGCTGATGGGCAGGCAGATAACGATTCCGTGGGGGGCACACCAGGCTCCGAGTGCCCGCACTGCCTGCCTGCCCGCCTGGGGCACCTGAGTGTGCGCCTCTCGGGTGTGCCTGGTATGTTTGGTTGGACATATTGGTGTGCCAGTGCACGGGCACTGAATAAACAAGAGTGTTAGTGTGCTTGCGGGTATGTCAAACAAGTGTGCTACAAGAAAGTGCACGTGTGCAAGCCCATGAGCACACGCGTGGTGGGCGTGCGTGTCGTGAGTGCCTGGAGATGAGGCTGTTTGAGGATGCATTAGAGGACAGGATGTCGCACATGAGTAGGGGGGCATGCATGTCATTTAGGAGGGTAAACACGTGTGTGAAATGTGCAAGCCCTGTGTACAAGTGTGGTGGATTTGCTGATTGTGAGTACCTCCATGCACTTGCCCTCAAAGAGTGCACATGGGAGGTGGTGTACATGTGTATATTCAGACAGGGGTGTGCCTGCAGTTTGTCCTACCCTACTCAGTGTTTGAGGGGCTTGCATGCTTGTAAGCGTATTTATGCATGCATACCTGTGGCTGCCAGAAGTGAATGTAGAGGTGTCCGTGTTTGCCCCCATTTGTGTAGCTTGGGATGTGCACGGATCTGCGTGAGGGTAGTCGTGTCCTTGTGACGCTATCTGCCCAGGTGTGCCTGGGCGCGCTGCAAGAGGGGAAAGGGGGAAGGGTGTATTTCGGGGCTGCCCCTGTGCTTGCATGTGTGTAGGCTCAGGGCTGGACACACGAGCTGAGGTCCCTCTCGAGCTTGGGAAAGAGCAGAGGGGAGATAATAGTGTGTGGGGGTCTGATAGATTCCATAGTGGAAGGAGTGGGATGTGCCATGTAACCTGAGTGCTTGTGACAGGAAACAAAGTGTGTAGGTGTGTAAGGGAGAGAGGTTTTCGGAGGAGTTTGGGAACGCCCAGGGATCCTAACCCGCTTAAGGGTGCGTGCCCTGCCGGAGGACCCAGAACCTCTCCATTCTGGGCCTGGGGTGAGGGAGAACCGAGCCCCACCGCCTGAGGTCCTCCGTGCCGTGACTGACACGCGCCGGCGACAAAGGCTGTATTTTTCCAGGCTCGCGCCCCGCCCGCGCGCGCGCGATGGTCCCCATGGCGACGCAGATAGCGCCGCAGCCATTTTTCCTATCTCCCGGGAGTCTATTATACGGCGAGATTAGCTCATCTCCAGGCAGGTCAAACCCAAAGTCACACAACCTGCGGCGCAGGCCCCGCCCCCAGCTCGGCCGCCTTTGCCTGCGGGGATCTGGTCGCCTCCCTGCGACCCGTGCGCAGGCGCAGAGCGCCACCTGGCGTCCGCCGGCGCCTGGAGCAGGGTCTCTGAGGGCCGGCGGGCTCAGTGGGAATCGCCCAGGCAGAAGCCATGGGACAGGGGGGTCCCTTCCTCCAGAAGCAGGGGCTTTGTTTTGTCACTGCTATGTCTCCAGGGCCAGCCTGGCACACAGTAGATGCTCCATAAGTGTCTGTTGAAAAGGCAGATGGATTGATAAATGAATGGACGGATGGGCAGGAAATTACAAACGGGACAAATTGTCAAAGTTCACACAGCTTAATTGGCAACAAGAAATCATTTCTTAGAAGCGTCCACTGAGCTTAGAATAAAATCCAAACTCCTTTGAAACCTATGTAACAGTCCTTGTTGACTGCTCAGACCTAGTTCCCCCCTTTTTTGCTCCAGCTACAGTGACCTTTCTGTTCTTTGAACAGGTACTTTGTGTCTGCTGTCTCCTCTGCCCAGAGTGTATTCTGTCTCGGTTCAGATGTCACCCTTCAGATAGCAAAGTTACTCTCCTCTGCCCTACTTTTCTCAGTCTATACTGTGTGTGTGTGTGTGTGTGTGTGTGTGTACACCTTACTATTATCATTTTCCTTTATTGTTACTGTTTCCCCATGTTTTGTTCACTCTAGCCCTGGGGTTCCTGTCTCCACTGACCTGTCCCAGCCTGCAAGTCCAGAGAGGCCTGGGATAGAGGGAGAGAGAGCCACAGCAGCCCTCCACCCCAAAACAAGTGCCTGCCTTTCCTAACATGTGAGGACAAAGAACAGTTCTCGCCCCTCATTGTAAAGGAGCATGGCCTCTCTCAGGAGGCCTGGGCTGCCAGGTGAAACTTCACTCATAAATTCACTCATAATACAAGATAATAATACTAGAGTTGCCATGAGGTGGCAATGATTAATTGCTGTGCATGGGGCAAGTTCAGTAAGGTATCTAGCGCTGAGAGAGGGCAACAGCCTGACTGGGCTTTCAGATGGGAACTCAGCCTGCCCATCTTCACACAGGAAGGGGCTCATCGGCACCAGGCCAAGCCTTACCCTGCCCAGGTGGGCTTGAGACAAACCTTGTGACAGGGCCTTGCCCAGGGGCTCCCAGAATCAGCTCCCCATTCCCTCCCAGAAGAGGAACTACGGGATAGGTCAGGCTGTCGGCCCCACTCCAGCACACACACACATCCCTGTCCTGGCTGGGCACCCTTAGGCAAGTCGCTTTCCTACTCAAGCCTCAGCTCTGCCTCTGCAAACCTCTCTCCAGGGTTGTTGTGAGAGTTACTAATGAGCATGTATTTAAAAAGAGTTTTGTAACCCAGGCTTCAAAAAACTAGCAGCCCAAGCCTCAGGGGCTCAGGCAACAGCTAATTGTTGACAACATTTTGAAGTAGGAGATTTCACATAAAGATCCTCATTCCCAGCTTCTCTTGAAAAATTAAAAGATTGGTTACCCTGGGATCACATTCTTGCATGGTAACATAATATTGGAGTTCTGTATCACCAGCTCCTGTATACAGGCATGTGCACCTTTGCACCAGGGTCCCCATCTACCCACTTCAAGCCACTGGGTCAGGAATGTGACCCTCATAGAAATACTGGGTGCTGTGGCTGTGTGGCTTTGGGCCTGCCTTTGTTGGTGGGATTTCCAATATCTTTCTCCCTCCAGGAAGAATTAATTAGTTAATTAATAAATCCAATCAGTACTTTAAAAAATGTGCTAAGCCACACTGTTCCAGACCCTGGATGGGCAGCATTGAACAAAACATTTATGACACCTGCCCTCAGGGAGAAATTATATATGACTTACTGAACAGATTAATACAGTGTTATAAACTGTGATAGGAACTCTGAGAGGAAAAGAGCATAGATTTATAAATATTGAATCCAAGCTTTATTGCAGATACTCTGGGCCAAGTCTTGTGCCGAGAGATGGGGGACATGGAATGAAACCAGTTATGGTCATTGTGTGCAGGCAACTCACAGGGTGGTGGAGATGCAGGCACATCAAGAGGTTCTGCTAAATTCCACCCATGAGAAGTAAAAGGCCAGGGTACTTGATGGAAGAAAGGCATTTATCCTCGTCTGGAAGCATAATATATAAAGAGTGCCTGCAAATCAGTGAATGAAAATACAATAGACAAAAATAGGCCAAGAGTGTGCACAGACAATTCATTATAAAGGAAATAGAATGGCTCTTAAAACAATGATAACATGCTCAATCTCACTTAGAGAAATAAAAATTTAAAACACATTGAGAAATTTCTGATGAGAGAAATCTTTTAAAATTAGATTATGATGATAGTTGTAACTCCATAAATTTCTAAAACTCATTGAAATATAGCACTTAAAACAAAGTAACTTTATGGTATGTAAATTATACCACAATAAAGTTATTTGAAAATAAATTAATTATAAACCACTTTGAAATGCCAATTTATACTTATCAGTATTAGCGAATACCAAAACATTTGTTTACATGCTATGTTCCTAAGGGAGTAGAGGAGACAAGCTGGTGGAAGTGTCAATTGATGCTCTCTTGGGGTAGCACTATCAAATTTACAAAAACATTTATGCATTGTGCCAAGAATTCCATTTATAGGACTTTATATGATAGCTATTCTCTTACACTTGTGAATTTGTAAGGAAATTCACTGCAGTTTTATACATTATGCCAATGATTGGAAGCAAAAATGCTCATCTACAAGAGACTGTTAACAATATTGTCATATAGCCAAACTATGTGATGTCGTGCTGCTGTCACAAAAAAACAAAAAACAAAAACAAAAAAAAAGAAAGAAAGAAAAGAAAAAAGAAAGACTAAGAAAGAAAAAAGAAAAAGGCAGGTCTTTATGTACAGATATTGAATGATCCCAAGATAGAATTAGTGGAAAAGTAAAGGTGCAGAGGAGTAAGTGTGGTATGCTACTATTTGATTAAAAATAGAGAAGTAGAGAAGATATACACATGTTTTCTCACATAATTATACAATTTCTCTGAATAGAAAACAGAAGAAACGTAACAATGGTTGACACCTACAAAAGGACATAATTTGGGTGGCTAGGGATATTGAGAGGAGAAAGAGTTCATTGAGAGAGAGTAAGCTTTTGAATACTGTTGAAACAACATAGGTAGTAATAGATAGATACAGATAGATATAGATAGATGGATATTGAAATAGAGATAATTATATTCAGACATATACATATATAGCTTATACAAAAAAAGATAAAAAAACAAAAGTTATTAAAACATAAAGATGGAGAAAAACAGAAGTTTGCCAAGAAGAAAAGCCAGGGGAGAAAATTCCCTGCCCGACTAGAACATAAGGAAACAAGAGGCTCTTGCCCTATTGGCTGGAATGTAAATTGCTACAAGCATTTTGCAAAGTAATTTGCTTGTATCTAGTAAAGCTGAAGATGCAGATGCCACATGACATGGCAATTCCTCTTCTAGACATATAAGAAATACGCACACATGAGTAAAAAAGATGTGGACAAGGGAATTAATGGGGCACTGTTTGTAAAATAAAGAAAAAAAGAAACTTTGGATGCAAGCTAAAGGCACATCTCCAAGGTTCTGGATATGTAGTTTCATTCTTTGCATCAAACACTATGCAGCAGTTACATTGTATAGATGGATATAAGGCACATAAGGTTTTAGTCAAAGAAAGAAGTGTCGGAATTTTAAACACAAAATAGTATGTGTATTGTTTATGGAAATGAATAAAATAAAGTATAGAAACATAAATGGGATTAAATCTTCTGGAAGATTTAAAAATAAGATCTGGAAAAGAGCAAGCTATGCCATGCTCTTGCATGGGAAAATTGTAAGCCATAAAATGTCAATTCTCTCATATTTTCTCTATAAATTTAATGTAATTCAAATTAGAATTCCAATAGGGTGATATTTTTAAAAACTGGATTAAATGACCTCAAAAATTATGTGGCAGAAAAAATGCTCAAGAATAATCAAGGAAAATTGGAAAAAGCATAATGAAGGATTTTTGCCTTACTGATAATAAGAACGTACCATAAAGCCACTGTAATAAAATCAACATGGCATTGGAAGAGGAATAGACAATTGAAAATAATAAAGTATCTAAAAATAGACTCCAGTATATATGAAAATGTAATATATGACAAAAACAGTATTTCATTTCAGTGGAAAAGAGTAGATTGTGAAATAAATAGTGCTGGTACAAGTGGGTATCCTTGTAGAAGAAAATAATATTGGACCCCTCTTATATATCTAAATAAATTCTAGATTAATTAAAATTTAAATGTGAAAAAAAAACCTAACAATCTTGCAAAACGTCTCAGAAGAGATATATGCAGTCTAGACCAAGGGACCAGCATATGCAGAGGTCAGGAGGTGAAAGGGCTCTGCAAGTTCTGGAATAGGCGGGAGCTCCATGGGGCTGGCATGAAAGGAGAGGCCAGGTTTGCAGGGAGCCTTCCCAAAGCCATCACCACTTTTAGAATTTTTTGCCACATCTCTTCGCCTTCTGTGCTGTTCCATTAATGTTTTTCTTTAAATCAATTAATGTCTTTATAAATCAAATTGTTTCTAAAAGATAAATTTATATTATTGGCAAAATCATGGGTTCAATGGGCTAGTTATACATTTTTTGAATCACATAGAAATAAATGCATTGACCATTAAGATGGAAAAAAAATGGTCTGGAATTACCTTGATAGATGGTATAAATTTGCTTTTTGGAATTTGCTCTGATATCTTGTGTACAAGAGAGACTGAAGGGGTACGACAGTATCAGAGTGATCAGGGAGATGGCCAGAGAAATAGTTCCCTAGAAGATAGTGAGGTGTGAACCAAGGCCATAGGAAACATCTTCCTCTCTCTTTGAACACCCACCTTCTGTTATTCCAATATCTGACCACTTCCCAGTGCCAACACAGCTACCACCTGGGTCCACGTTGCCATTATTTCACCTGGATTACTGTCTTGCTGGAAGTTTCCTAGCCTCCCCATTGTCTATTAAGAACATAGCAGCCAGAAGGATCCTGTGAAAAAGTGAGTCAACCCCATCCCTGCTCTGCTCCACACTCACAGCTCCTCCCTCATTCAGAGGAATCCACACCATTTGGTCCTGTCTTGCCTCTTTGATATCATCCATTGCTTGCTCAGCTCCAGCCCAACTGGCTTTCTTGTTTTTCACACATTCTTGGTAAATGCTCACCCCAGAACATTTGTACTTGCTGTTATCTTTGCCCAAATATTCACATGGTTTGTGCCCAAATATTGCCTTCCATGAGAAACCTAGACCTTGTGGTGAGGGCAAAGCCAGCTGTGGGTGACAACCAAGATGTAGATGGTTCCTAGAGGCCTTGCAAGGGTCAAGGCAGCATCTGGGCAGACAGGTAGTCATGGAGCCTGCGGTCAGGGCCAAGACTCAATGAGACTGCTTTAACCTCTGTGCCTGAAGACAGATGCATCCCTGGCCTTTTCCGTTACATGAGCCAATAATACAACCCCATGTTTTGTTTTGTTTTTTTGTCTGACATGAGATTTCTACCTCATACTACTGAAAGAGTCCTACTAATCAGAGTTATGGTAGATTAAAGATGGTCACAAAATGTTTGTTACTGAGAGGTATATCTCCCCTTCTTGAATCTGGGTGGTCTCTGTGACAACTTGACCAAGAAAAAGTGGTGGAAGAGGCACTGCTGTTTCTAGGCCCAGACCTTACAAGATTTGTAGCTTCCACCCTCTGTTTCTTGAAACTCTCTCCATGGGAGCTCTGAGTTGCTATGTAAAAAGTTCAGCTGCCCTGAGGCCACCATGCTGTGAGGAAGCCCAAGCAAGCCAGGTGGAGAGACTGTGTGTGAATCAAGAGTTGCCCAACCAGTTGTTTGCGTTATCCCAGCTGAAGCTCCAGATGCAAGCCATCCCTACTGCATCCTGTCTAAATGCCTGACCCACAGTTGTGTGAGACATAACAACAATGAACTGTTTTAAGCCACTAAGTTTTGGGGTGGTTTTTTAAAATGCAGCAATAGATAAATGAAACTATTTTTATTAACAAAGAGCCAGAAATCCCTGTTGGACTGAGAAATGAGGCAGAGAGGTGAGGCTGCTGACATGCATACGATTGGGTTGTTTCCTTGGGAATTCTTACATACATCCATATGGGCACAGTATGCATGAATAGGATAATGGAGTAGAAAGAGTCTTGACAGCAGATGACCTTGATTCTGAGTCTCTGCTCTGCTATGAGACAAGTTATGAGACCCAGAGGCAAGTTATTTTCCCTCTCTGAGCCTTAGTTTCTTCATCTGTCAAAATATCAATGCTGTATTACTATTACTAGTAATAGATTCAGCTGCACATAACAACAGTATGACATTTATTTCTCTGTTATGTGAAAATTCAGAAGTAGAGCTGTTATGTCACTCCCTGATATCAGAGACCAAGACTTTTTTTCTATTTTGTTGCTCCTGGTGCATGACCTTCATTGCTACCATCACCTCATGATCCATGATGGCTACTACCAACATGTATACATTAAGAACCAGGAAGGAAAAAGTGAACCAGAAGGACAAAAACTGCACATTAGCTGTCTCCTAAGGAAATTTCCTGAAAACTAACACATCAACTTATATCCCATTGGCTAGAGCATACTCACATGACCATATCTAACAGCAAAGGAGGCTGGACAATCTAGTCTTCGTCTGGAATCCATGGCCTCAACCAAAATTTTGCTATGGAAGAAGGAAAGAATGGATTTTGGAGGACATCTAGTAGTCTCCAGTCTCTGACACAAATACCTATGTCCAGAGTTCTTGTGAAGGCTATCATTATTTTGTCTGATGCATAGTAGGTGTTCAATAAATGTTGGCTCCCTTCTTTGCTCTTCTAGCCTGTTCATCTTACTTTTCTTCTCAATGGTCTTTCTCTGCCCTCAGACCCCAAGGGAGCTTCACTCCTTAGAGGAAAACCCTGCTTTCTTTTCTTCGTAGCATTTATCATAATTCTTTGTTTATTTGTTCATTGTCCATCTCTCTCCATTCTAATATAAACAACATAAAAAGAGAGACCATATCTCCAGGGTTCATACAGGAAAATAGACACTCAGTCTAAAAGTTTAAATTCAGGGATATGATTGTAAAGGCAATGAAACTGCTAAGAACAGGAGACAGTGAGGCAAGCCAAAAATCAGTAGCAGGAAGCTACTGCCTCCCCCAGGACTAGTGAGATGAAGGAATGAGGTGATATTTCCCAAGTCCAGAGCCTGGGGTGACTTAGAGGATGCTCAGCAAGTTTGTCCTGTGGGAGCTGGAGCTACAGAAAACATAGTCACTAGCAGAGATGCCACTTGAGACAAAAAAGAAAGGGTAGAAATACTCTGGCTTCTCCTGTCCTCCTAGCCTTCTGTCTCTCTCCAGGGCCTCCCATTGGATAAATTCAGCAGGGAACCTCCTAGAAAATTCACCCTAGGGGGGTAGACTCACCACCCCCCACCACATAATACAGAACAGAGCGAGAAAGAGCAAGAGATAGCTCTAAAGACAATCTAACTGAGTGTGGAACTGGGACCTCGTCTGTCTTGTTCACTTCTTCATTGGAGCTTTGAAGACAGCCTGACATACAATAGGACCTCACTAAATAGTGAATGAATAGATTGGGGTTCTCAACTCATCTTATCACATGCAGAAGGTTACTTAGAGTCTACAACTTTAGTCCCATGAGGGCATCCTGGGGGCCAGGCCCACAGAGGCAAGTGCATCCTAGATAGGAAGTGTGGCCACAAAGTTCTGCTTGACCAGCATCTGAGAGGAGTCTCCTAATTTGAATATTCAGCTCAACTTTCTTCAACTCCTGACCAGTGGGAGATGTCCTCTTCTCAGCCTCCTTCAGCACTTATCCTCCATGACAAGCGAGTATCTCTCCCATCCGGGTCGGGGGAGCACATCCTCAATAGAAGGAAAGAGACAGAGAGACAGAGAAAGAGAAAAGACAGAGACAAAATGAGGCAAAGAATCAGAGAGACAGACAGAAGGACAGACACAGAGAGATGAGACAGAAATGGATAGAGAGACAGACTGAGAGACAGAGAGTCAGAAAAATAGAGACAGAGTAAGAAAGACAGAAACAGAAAGAAACAGAGAGACAGGGAGAAAGAGTCATAGAGACAAACACAGAGACAGACAGACTGAGAGACAGAGAGAGAGGGATAGAGGGAGAGAGGAAATAGCCATATGAACAGACTGTCTACCATTGTCCTGCATACACTAACTCTGGGCACAGGATGGGCTCAGTCTGCCTTAGAACTTGCTCAGGCAAGTCCTGTGGGAAGCACATAGCTCTGCTACTAGGGGACTTCCAACCCTGGTAGGGATATTATAAGCACTTTCTGTGGCCCAGCACATGGCCGAGTGGTGGGCTTGATCCATATCCTGCAGCAGAATCTGAAGGTGTGACTGGTAGGTTCAAATGTTGGTGGGGAAGTGGAGCAGCAAGTACTCTGCAGGCTGCTGGTGGGAGCGAATATGCATGAGTCACTCTGGAGAGGAGCTTGGCTATCCTAATAAAGAGATGCATACTTGTTAACTCAGCAATTCCACTCACAGGTAAAGTTTCAGCATTACCAATATTTACAACACACAAATACCACACCTGGAAGCAATCTAAAATCCCGTTCATGGGGTATAGGATAAAGGAATCATGTTATATCCACATAATGGAATACCAACTGGCAACAATGCCATGCATTAGTGTGAAGAAATCTCATTAACAATATTGTGAGAGAGAAAAAAGCAAGTAACAGAAGAACACTTGCAGATTCCATTCAAAGTGTTTACAAAGTGGTGAAACACTTTGATATACTCTGTTTTTGCATACGTGTTTGTGCACAAGGCTGTGAATACAAAACTGGGATACACAGCACTTAGTGGGTGACCTAAGGGATCTTCAAGAGTGGTGTTGATGTAAAAGATTTTTGTCTCATGGGCAGATGTCAGGATGTGCATGGGTCCTGAGCCAGGTTGAAACACTCCTCACCAGCAGGTGGGAGGTGAAGGAAATCACAGCGCCTGGCCTGACACTGAGTTTGTGCTTAATAGATAGTAGCTATTATTACTGTCATTAGAATATCACTATCGTTGTATGGGTGGATGGAGACCCAGAGAGGGAGGCCAATTGCACAGGGACATACCGTTTGTGGGTAACAAAGCTGGGACTTGATCCAGGCCCCTGGCTATTTCCACCCCTCAATGTTGTAACTTAATATTCAGTGCTTTTCAAGTCTGCCTGGGGCTTCTGGGGATAATTTTCCTCTTGGACAAGAGAGAAACATGAGGAGGATTGTCTCTTTCCCTCTGGTATGGGCTGAACTACACCCAAAATTCCTATGTTGAAGTCCTAAGCCCCAGCCCCTCAGAATGTGACTGTATTTGGGGATAGGACCTTTCAAGAGGTAATCGTGGTAAAATGAGGTCGTATGTGTAGGCCTTCATCCATTAGGACTAATGTCCTTATAAGAACAGATTAGGACACAGAGCTACAACCATGTGAACACACAGTGAGATGGCTGTCTGCAAGCCAAGGAGGGAGGCCTCAATGAGACTAACCCTGCCTACACCTTGAACTCAGACTTCCAGCGTCCAGAACAATGACTAAATAAATGTCTGCTGTTTAAGTGTGGTACTTGTTATGGCAGCCGTAAAACACTGATACACACTGTTTGAGTAAACTAGTGTGAGAACTATAGTTTGTGGCCTGACTGGGGAGCATGCAGTGAGATGCCAGGGAATAAACCAGCAATCTGAGGGCGCTAAGCAGAAAGAGGAAAGAATCTGGGCCCTGAAGACAGCACCAAGCTGCCATGCCAAGCTTACAGCTCTCACCACCAGACTTATTTTCTGAGGAAATTACATGTCCGTGTTGCCTAAGAAACTGCTAGTTGCCTTGAAAGCATCCTAAGCAATCCAAATCCCCACTTGAATGGCATGCAGTGGCCTCTCCACCAACGCTGTTGCTCTTCTCTTCGATTTCTCTTCTGGAAGTCAAGGAACTCCTGAAGTTTCCAAGCTGAGTTCAAATATCACCTCCTTGTTTTTTTTCTTCATGGAATTTTTAAATTTTGAACATCAGTTCTCAACAATTTTTAGTGAAAGGCATTTTAGTAATCGGAAAGTAATTTTTAAAATATCACCCAATGGTTTATTAATGGGTATGGTTACATTTACCCACCAAAAGATGTAAAAAAAAATTACATGAAAGTAAAAATAGATATAGCTGTTTTAAAGTAGTTTTGTTCATATTATAGTTCAGAACACTTAGGCATAAAACAGTGATTAGAGTTTTAAAGTGTAATTATTTATCTTCAAATTACAACTGTTCGACAGATTTAATGAAAACAAGCTGATTTGGTAAAGGTTGAAAGACTTTCACATTTCAGCATAGTGTCATTTCACACAAGTACACAATCCTGTGAACTGCAATGGGCAGTAGTGTTGACCTATCACTGTGTTCTGACATAAGGTACTAGATCTGAATATGCCACACACTCACCTCATGTCACACTACCAGTTACATACTAGTGAATTTTTTGAAATGAAAAAAATAATAAAACATTTCAGGATACAGCACTGAAGTGACATACAGCATTTGAAATCTTTCAGACAAAGGACAGAATATAGTCTTTTAATGCAAACTTGAATCTTCAAACACATAGTCTTTCTGGTTTTTTTTTTTATGCTTAGTTTCAATATCACTGGTAAAAATACCCATCACTAAACCCTGATATACAATCAGATGCACTGTGTGATTCTTGATTGGATTCTAGACCAGGATAGAAATAACTATGAAGGACATTATTAGGACAATTACTGACATTGGAATATGGATTGTGGGGTTAAATATTAGTATTGTATCAGTGGTAATTGTCTTGACTTTGATAAGCATGGTGTTTATGTTAAGAGAATGTCCTTGTTCTTAGGAAATACACACTAAAATATATGATAGTAAAGGGGCATCATGTTTCTAACATATTCTCAAATATTTCATTAAAATATGCATATCTATATGTACATATTAATATATAGAGAATGATAAAGCAAGTAGAACAAAATGTAAACAATTGATATAAAGAGTATATAGGAACTTATATCAAAGTTAAGAGTTATTCAAAATGAAAAAAACCTCTTTTCTATAAAAATATCCCCCTAATCTTTCCCCTCCAACACAGCCCCTCCCCACGCATGGGGCATCCTGTGCCCATGTTTCTGGCTCTTGTCTTTATGGGCCCATTTAGCATCCAACATTCAAAGGCCATATATTTTCACAGATATGTATCCTCAAGACTAAAGTACACACTTTAGGGATTCGTTTCATTATACATGTTTAAGAAGAAAAAAAAATGGGTGAAACACTTTTATATTTGTTACATTGGTTCAGAGAACAAAAAACTCCAGGGTGGACTATTTCAGACAACCTGAATTGGGGTGCAGATGACATCCACAGAGGCTCCTCTTTTCTATGGTGGGTCCCTTCTTTGACAGGCTCTGTCCTCATGGTTGCAGTACGGTTGCAATATGGCTGCAGCAGCTCCAGCTCCTACATCCTTTCATGTCCAAGCTCAGTGGGAAGAATGTGAGATCACTTTCCAGAAAATTCTCTTCTGCAAATTCTCGTTAGCTTTAATTGGGTCATGTGCTCATCCCTGAATCAGCCTCTATGTCCAGGAGGACACAATGGCCAGACTGGCCCAGCCGGGGTCATAAGCCCACCCTGACTGGGGGAGGGGCAATGACCCTGAGAAAAATAAAGATACAGTTTCAGAAAAATGGGAATGGAGTTTGGGTGGCAAAATGCACAGAAACCCACCCAAACTCACACCTTGACTGTCCAACATCCATAAACATCCTTCTCTCCATACTCACTTCTGAGGGAAGTGTGGTACACAGAATTATGGGTCCTAACGATGCCCATTCTAATCTCTGGAAACTGTTAAGGCCTATGAATTTGTTCTTTACATAGCCAAAGAAACTTTGCAGATGTAGTTAAAATTACTAATCAGTTGGCCTTAAAATAGGGAGATGATCTTAGCTTATTATACTGGTGAGCACAGTGTAATCATGTGAGCCCTTAAAAGCAGAGGACTTTTCCTGGCGTGTGGTAAAAGAAGTAGAAGAGGAAGTTAAAGAGGTAGCAGAAGAAAAAAAGAGATTAGACTTTCAAGAAGGATTTGAAGCATATTGCTGCTTTGAATATGGGGGTGGGTCATGTGACAAAGAAATCGGGGCCCCAGTCTTACAACAATAAATAATTCTGCCAACAACCTCAATGAGCAATGGGCTCTTCCTTAGCGAGCCTCCAAGAAATAGCCCAGTCTCCCAACCCTTTGACTTCAGCCTTGGGAGACTCTAAGCAGAAAATCCAGCTGAGGCATGTTCTGCCTGAACCCTTAGCCTACAGAAATTGCAAGATACTAAATAGATGTTGTTTTAAGCCTCTCAGTTGGTGGTAAATTGTTCCAGCAACAATGAAAAAGGAAGACTGGAGGCAGCATACTGTCTCTTCCTATTACATGTCCAGCCCCAGCACCAGGATTCCAGTGATCCATGTTGAGATATAAGCTTAACTCCCCCATCACCATTAGCATGACTTATGCAGAGAGGAAAGGAAAAGTACAGTAGACTCTCTGTTAATTGCAAATCAAGTAACTGGCAATTTTTTTGTCAGTTGCTTGAGATTTGGTTAACAAAGAGTCTACTTATATTTATTCAGTGTCTACCAATCACCATGGATGCTGGTTAACTGAGAGTCTACTATATATTGACTCCCTTGGGGGAAAAGAGGGAACAGATAACCACAGGACTGGGCACTAGCCCATAGCACATCTCAAGGCTTGCTAGCAAGAATACTGGGCAATGTCAGACATAGAATTACCCTATGATCTAGGTACATATATGAAGCATAGAAACATGAAAACATATTCCCACAAAACACTGTGCATTAATGTTCATAATAGCTTTGTTCATGGCAGCCAAAAAAATGGAAACAACCTAAATGCTA
The DNA here is from genome assembly GCA_004026885.1 of Lyroderma lyra. Classification (NCBI taxonomy): domain Eukaryota; kingdom Metazoa; phylum Chordata; class Mammalia; order Chiroptera; family Megadermatidae; genus Lyroderma; species Lyroderma lyra. The sequence goes on from PVJL010000269.1 coordinate 398,589, forward strand.
ACCAACTGATGAATGCATAAACTGTGATCTATTTATACAGTGGATTATTATTTAGATATAAAATGGAATGAAGTACTGACATGCTATGACATGGAAAACAAATTTGTGGTAAATGGGTATACCATGGTTTTTAATATATTTACAGAGTTGTGCAACTATTACTGCAGCCTACATTTAGAAGACATTAAACATCCCCTGAAGAAACTCTGTACCCATTAGTAGTCAGTCTCCATTACCTCCTTCCCCCAACCACTGATAACAACTAATCTGCTTTCAGTCTCTATATGGATATGTCATACAAATGGAACCATATATTCTACGGTCTTTTGTAATGGGCTCTTTCACTTAGTATAATGTTGTTAGGGTTCATCCATGTTGTAGTATGTGTCAGTACTTCTCTGTGAGTTTCTTGGGCAGCTAGTTTAATTGCCTCAGTTCTGCTCTTTGAAAGGCTGTTCCCTATCTACCCTGTGGCTGTGTCTGTAGTGGGCATTGGTATTTTCATCTCTTTAGTAGCCCATTCCTTATGGTATATATTCCAGGTGTTAGACATTGCTCAGGCTTAGACATATCACACTGTCTTCTTTTGTTTGCTTGTTTTGGCCAGACTTAGATTTTTTTCTGGCTGTGCAACCCCATAAAAGAACTTACTAGGTTTTCCCCTCCCTTTATTTCTTTATAAAAGCATATTGTGAAATATTTTAGACACAGAAAAAATAAAACAGAATAATAGAAAAAAATGCTTATTTACCCAATACTTAGCTGAAGCATTAAAACATTATCAATACAGTTGACACACAGTAATTCACAACATACTGGAGAAAATGTAAAACTTTTTTGTAACTTTAGGGTAGGGAGGGATTTCCTAAGTATTGCACAGAAAGCAGAAAATATAAATAAAATGATCAATGCATTAGGCTACATAAAAAGTGCCCACTTCTGTATAGTCAAAGATACTATAAACAAACTTAAAAGACAAGCAATAGACTGGGAGAGAACATTTGCAATGCATATAATGAAGTAACAGTTAATATTTACAATATGCAAAGTGTTCCTAAAAACCAGTAAGGAAAAAAACAAACAACCCAATAAAAAACCCCAGAAAATTCCCATAAGAAGAAATGTAATAATCAATAAACATATGGAAACAAAACATGCCCTCATTTATAATCAAATAAATGAAAAGTAAAAACAACAATGAGATATCATTTGTCATTTAGCAGATTGGCCACACACAAAAAAATTACACAGGTAAAAAGAGTGGTAACATCCATCAATGGCAAGCCTATGGGAAAGTAAGAACTTTGCTCCACTATTGGTGGGAATATAAATTGATATAACCTTTTTGGAAGAGCAATTAACTAGAATCTATCTAGATTTAAAGTGTACATTTAAATCTAGATAGTGTACTCAACCACAATCACATAATTAGTAATATATTATTCAGAAATACTAGCACATGAAAAAAGAAATGTACAAACATCATTTGTAATAGCAAAAATATTAGAAACAGCTTTAATGCCCATAAATATGACCTGGTTAAATAGATTTTGATACAAACAATATGCAGCTTTTTAAATACATAAGCTAGATATGTATGTGCTGATGGAAAACATTGTTTAAAATTTATCTCAAGTAGGGAAAACCAAATTATAGAATAACAGTAGATGTATTATTAATATGATCCCATTACTGTTAAAAACCCCATATGATAATGTGTGTATGTATTCCTTAGGGTTGTCTGTGAGTGACATTGTTTGAATTGCAATAACAAATATGTTTCGTTTGTTATCCCCAAAACAATAAGGACTTTAAAAAGCCTAATTACAAATGTGTATAAGTATGTGATTTAAAAATAATAAAGATAAGGGCTATTTTGATTATTTTTCTTTTATAGATGTGCCTTTTGTGTTCTATTTAAGAAATCTTTGCCTAACCCAGTGTCACAAAAATTTTTTCCTGTGTTTTCTTTGAAACTTTTAAAAGAGTTTTACCTCTTACATTTAGATCTATAATCTATTTTAATTTTTTTAGTATGGTGCAAAATAAGGGTTGGAATTCCTTTTTTTCCATAACAGTATTTAATTGTTCAAGCACAACATGTTTAAAAAGCAATATTTTCCCCCGTTGAATTGCTTTGGTACCTTGATAAAAAATCAACTGACCATATAAATGTGATTCAATTTTTACTCTTTTTCATGGGTCTATAACTTTATCCTTACACAAATATTACAGTTTTGATTGCTATAGCTTTGTAGAAAGTCTTGAAATCAGATCATGAAATCAAATTTCTGACCCTATTCTTTCTTTTCAAAAGTATATGAGCTCTTCTAAGTCCTTTACCTTTCCATGTAAATTTTCAAATTTGGTTGTCCATTTTTCTTTTAACAAAGGTTGCATTTTGATTGGGATAGTATTGAATGCATAGATCAATTTGAGGGTAATCATCACCTTAACAATTTCATGAATATGGTATATCTCTGCATTTGGTTAGATTGGCTCTATTACTAGTATGTATATAGAAATACCATGGATTTTTGTGTATTAACTTTTATCCTGGAAACCTGGCTTACTCACTTATTAGCTCTGGTAGCTTTAACAAAGTTATTCTTCTGTATGCAAAATCATGTTGTCTGCAAATAGACAGTTTTACATCTTCATTTTCTATCTTTGTGCTCTCTATTTCTTTTTCTTACCTTATTACACTGGCTAGGACCTTCAGTATAAATTGTTGACTAAAAGTTGTGAGAGCAAGCATATGTGCCTTGTTCCTAATTTTAGCATTGAGTATGATGTTAGCCACAAATTTTTCATAGATGACCTTCATCAGACTGAGGAAGTTCCCTTCTATTACTAGTTTACTAAGAATGTGTGTGTGTGTGTGTGTGTGTGTGTGTGAGGGAGAGCGAGAGAGAGAGAGAGAATTGGTGTAAAATTTAGTCCAATTTGCATCTTTCAAAATAATAATATGACTTTTCCTGCTTAGTCTATTAATAGAGAATTACATTAATTGATTTTGGATATTAAATCAACTTTGCATTTCTGAGATAAAGCCCTATGTGGTAATAACATGTTATTCTTTTTATATATTGCTGTATTTAATTTGTTAAAATTTTGTTAAAGACTTTTGCACCCATATTCATAAAGGATTTTGGTCCATAGTTCTCTTTTCTTGTGATTTTTAAAATGTAACTACACTATTTTTAAAAATTTTACCCATCCCTCCACTCCTCTCTCCTTTAACAACCATCACCTGTTCTCTACATCTATGAATCTGTTGCTGTTTTGTTTTCTCCATTCATTTTTTAAAAAGATTTCTCATTTAAGTAAAATTATATGGTATTTATCTTTTTCTGCCTGACTTACTTCATTCAGCGTAATACCCTCTAGATTCACCCATGTTGTTGCAAATGGCAAGATTTCATTCTTTTTTTATTGCTGAATAATATTAATATATACAAAGTCTTTCCAGAAAGTATCCCGCTATATAATATGAAAAATAGAGGCATTTATTGAAGAAGATACAAAAATACAAGAAATATTATACATAAGACAATGACACCTCAGTCCTCTGCAAAGTAGGCACCTTGAGACTTTACATAGTTCTCCCAGCATCTCTTTCATTGTTCAAAACACTCTGCAAAATCTTTTTTTGGAACTGCCATTAGCTTCCTCTGCATATTTTCCTGAATGTCATCAATGGTCTGAGATCTCTTCCATTTGAAAGGTGATTTTAGTTTTGAGAAAAGCCAGAAGTCACAGGGCACCAAATCTGGGTTGTTGGGGGGTCTGAGTCACCTGAATGATTTGATGTTTCACTAAAAAACTTTTCAGAAGACTTGATGCATGGGAGGGCATGTTGAAATGATGAAGCCAACAATCACCAGTTGCCCATAGTTGCAGCTATTTTCATTGTATTGCATCTCTCAACCTATGAAAAACATTGAGGTAGTACCCCTTATTACTTGTACTTTCCACAGAGAAATGTTCAAACTTAATGCAAAATTTGATACAGATTTGTTGCTCTACTTGCTCAGTCATTTTAAATGCAACAGCTACCTAGTATACATTTTTACTCAATGATGTCTAGTACCCCCACTGGCTACTACAGTGACTAGTACACTCACTAGTACAGCATGCACATTCCAGTCCATTCCTTGGCTGCCCTCTCACACAAATGATTCTCATTATATAGACTATGGTGGGACTTTTTTCCAAACAGACATTGTACACATATATACCACATCTTCTTTATTTGTTTATCTACTGATGGAGACTTGGGTTGCTTCCATATCTTGACTATTGTAAATAATGCTGCAATGAACACAAAGGTACATATATTTTTTCAAATTAGTATTTTTTGTTTTCTTTGGATAAATGACAGGTATAATTTTAGTTTTAGTTTTAGTTGTTTTTTTTTTTTTTTTGAGAAACCTCCATACTGTTTTCCATAGTGAATGCACCAATTTAGAATAGCACCAACAGTGTACTGGGGTTTCCTTTTCTTCACATTCTCACCAGCACTTGTTACTGATTTTCTGATGATAGTCATTCTGACATGTGTGAGGTGATATCTCATTTTGGTTTTGATTTGCATTTTCCCTGATGATTAGCGACATTGAGCACCTTCTCATACATCTGTTTGCCATCTCCATGTCCTTTTTAGAGAAATGTCCATTCAAGTCCTCTGCTTATGTTTTAATTGTTTGGTGGGTTTTTTGGTCTTTTGACATTCTGTGAGTTCCTTATATATTTTGGATATTAACACCTTATCAAAAGTATTATTGGTGAATATCTTCTCACATTCAGTAAGTTGTTTTTTTTTTCATTTTGTTGATGGTTTCCTTCTCTATGCAAAACAAATTTTAGTTTGATGTAGTCCCTTTGTACATTTTTTCTTTTGTTGTCTTTACCCAAGGAGATATATCCAAGAAGTTACTGCTAAGACCAATGTCAAAGAGATTACAGCCTGTTTTCCTTTAGGAGTTTTATTGTTTCAGGTCTTACATTTAAATATTTAATCCATTTTGAATTTATTTTTGTTTATGTTATAAGAAAGTAGTTCAATTTTATTTTTTTGCATGTATCTGACAAGTTTTCCCAACACCAACTACTGAAGAGACTGCCTTTTCCCATCATATATCCTTGCCTCCTTTGTCATAGGTTGATTAATCATACAAGTGAGGATTTATTTCTGGGCTCTCTATTCTGTTGCATTGATCTACATATCTTTTTTTTATGCCAATACCATACTTCTTTAATTATTGTAGCTTTGTAATATAGTTTAAAATCAAGGCGCATGAAACCTCCCACTTTACATAGGTTCCAGGTGTACAATTCTATAATACATTATCTATGTGTTGTGTTATGTGTTCATCACCCAGAGTCAGTTCTCTTTCCATCACCATGTATTTGACTTCCCTTCCCTCTTCTTCCATCCCCTCCCCCATACCCTCAGATCACTAAACTATTGATGGTGTCCATGAGTTTTTGTTTCTTTGTTGCTTTCAGCTTTGTATTCTACTAATGAGTGAAATCATGGCTCTTGGTTTTTTTACTAATGAGTGAAATCATGGTTCTTGGTTTTTTTCTGTCTGGCTATTTCCCTTTGCATGATGGTCTCAAGGTCCATCCATATTGTCAAAAGTGGCCCTATTTCATCTTTTCTAATGGCTGAATAATATTCCATTGTGTATATGTACCAAAGCTTCTTTAGACAGTCATCTATCAAATGACACTTTGGCTGTTTTCATGATTTGGCCACCGTGAATAGTGCTGTGATGCATATTTGGGGTGCATATATCTTTGCAGATTAAAGTTTTCAAAATTTTTGGATAGATACCCAGAAGTAAAATTGCCAGGACATATGGTTACTCTATTCTTAATTTTTTGAGGAACCTCCATACTGTCCTCCATACTGGTTGTACCAGTTTGCATTCCTACCATCAGTGTATGAGAATTCCTTTTCCTCCACACCCTCTTCAACACTTGTTATTCCTTGTCTTGTTGATAATAGTCATTTTAACAGGTGTGAGGTGGTATCTCATTGTGGTTTTGGTTTGCATTTCCCTAATAGCTGGTGAAGTTGAGCATTTTTTCATATATCTCTTGGTCTTGTGTATGTCTTCCTGGGATAAGTGTCAGTTCAGGTCCTCTGCCCATACTTTAATTGGATTGTTTGTTTTTTAATTGTTGAATTGTACAAGTTCTTTATCTATTTTAGATATTAGCCCTTTATCAGAGGCATTGTTTGCAAATACTTTCTCCCATTCCATTTGTTGTCTCTTTGCTTTGTTGATGGTTTCTTTTGCTGTGCAGAAGCTTTACAGTTTTGTATAGTCCCATTCATTTATTTTTGCTTTTACTTCCCCTGTCTTTGAAGTTAGGTTCATGAAGTCCTTCTTGAGTCCAAGGTCTATAAGTTTAGTACCAATGTTTTCTTCTATACGGTTCATTGTTTCAGGTTTGAGGTGGAGGTCTTTAATCCATTTTGAGTTAATTTTGGTATATGGTGACAGTTTGCAGTTCAGATTCATTCTTTTGCATGTGGTTTTTCAATTTTCCCAGCACTGTTTACTGAAGAGACTTTCTTTGCCCCATGGTACATTTTTCACTCCTTTGTCAAAAATCACCTGTCTATATTTGTGGGTTTATTTCTGGGTTTTTAAATTTTTTCCATTGATCTGTGTGTCTGCTTTTCTGCCAATACCAAGCTGTCTTGATTATTGACCCCTTGTAGTTAGATTGAAATCAGGGAGTGTGATGCCTTCAGCCTTATTTTTTAAAATGTAGGATTGCTTGGTGATTTGGGGTTTTTTGTGGTTCCATATGAATCTGATTATTCCTTTATCTATTTCTTGAAAGAATGTCTGTGGGATTTTGATAGAAATTGCATTAAATCTGTATATTGCTTTGGGTAATATGGCCATTTTAACTATGTTGATTCTTCCAATGCATAAACACTGAATATCTTTTCAATTCTTTGTGTCCTCTTCAATTTCTTTTAATGGTGTCTTATAGTTTTCAGTATATAAGTCCTTCACATCCTTTGTTAAGTTTATTCCTAGGTATTTTTTCTTTTTGTTGTGATCACAAAAGGTATTGTTTTTCTCATTTCTTTTTCTGAAGTTTTGTTGTTGGTATACAGAAATGCAATTATTTTTGTACATTGATTTTATATCCTGCAACTTTACTGTATTTGTTTATTATTTCTAATAGTTTTTTTTTTTTTGGTGGAGTCTTTAGAACTTTCTATATACAAGATCATGTCATCTGCAAAAAGTGACAATTTAACTTCTTCTCTCCCAATTTGGATGCCTTTTATTCTTTTCTCTTACCTGATTGCTCTGGCTAGAACTTCCAGTACCATATTGAATAGCAGTGGCAACAGGGGACATTCCTGTCTTGTTCCTGATTTTAGGAGAATAGGGTTCAGTTTTCCCCCATTTAGTATTATATTAGCTGAAAGTTTGTCATATATGGCCTTTATTATGTTGAGGTACTTCCTTTCTATACCCATTTCTTCAGTGTTTTCATCATTAATGGATATCGTATCTTGTCAAATGCTTTTTCTGCATCAATTGATATAATCATATGGTTTTTATCTTTTATTTTGTTTATGTGATGTACCATATTGATTGATTTGTGTATGTTGAACCATCCTTGTGTTCATGGGATGAATTCTACTTCATCATGGGATGCTTTAAGTTTTTGACATCATATTTTAGATTTTTTTGTTTTGTCTATCTCCTAACTACTTATTGCAGTTTGACTTTCAAAATTGTGTCTTTTGACTTTTGTAGTTACTATTAAAATGTCTGATTTGCTGTATTTGTTAAACATTTGGTTTTACCTGTGATTTTCTTTTCTTTCTAATATTTCCTTATTCTGGTTATGACCTTTTCTTTTCTGCTTAAAGACTACTCTTTACTTTTTTTTTTTTTTTAAGCTGGTTTAATGGTGATGAACTCTGTTAGTTTTTGCTTCTCCAGGAAACTCATTATCTCTCCTTCAATTCTGCATGGTAACTTTGCTTGGTAAGTTATTCCAGGTTACAGGTTCCTTTTTTTCAGCACTTTAAAGATGTCCTGCCACTACCTTCCACCTTGTAAAGTTGCTGCTAAGCTATCAGCTGGTAGTCTTATGGGCTTTTCTTTGTATGTAACTAGTTCTTCCTCTTAATGTCTTCAAACTTATCTCTTTATCTTTAACTGTTGCAATTTTCATTACAATATCCTCAGTTTGGGGAACTTTGGGTTATTCTTTTTTGGAACTCTTTGTGATTCCTAAACCTGGATATCTGTTTCTTTTCCAAGGTTAGGAAAAATTTCAGCCATTCTTTCTTCAAATAACATATCTGTTTCTATCTCTTTTTCTTCTCCTTCTAGGATCCCTATAATGTGAATATTTGTACACTTGATGTTCTCCCTGAGGTCCCTTAAACTATCATTAATTTTTAAAAAATTATTCTTTTTTGCTGTTCTGATTGGTTAATTTCCAATAGTTACCAGTCTATCTTCCAGGTTGACATGTTCTATACTAGCTAATCTGCTATTGATCCCTTCAAGTGCAGCAGTCTCCAAAATTTTTGGCAACAGGGAATGATTTGGGGATGAATTAAGCACATTACATTAGTTATGCACTCTATTTCTATTATTATTACATTGTAATATATGATGAAATAATTATACAACTCACCATAATGAAGAATCAGTGTGAGTTCTGAGCTTGTTTTCCTGTAAGCAATTGATTTTTTACGGTCTCTATGCAGTCAAACATCTCTGCTAATGTTAATCTGTATTTGCAGCCACTTGCAGGTGCTAGCATCTCCACTCCAGCTCCATCTCAGATCATCAGGCAATAGATTCTCATAAGGAGTGTGCAACCTAGATCCTTCTCATGCGCAGTTCACAATAGCATTTGCACTCCTGTGAGAATCTAATGCTGGCGCTGATTTGACAGGAGATGGAACTCAGCCAGTAATGTGAGTGATAGGCAGTGGCTGTAAATACAGATGAAGCTTCACTCACTCTCTAGCTCACCACTCACCATCTGCTGTGTGGTCCAGGTCCTAACAGACCATGCACCAGTATCGGCCCGTGGCCCAGGGGTTGGGGTCTCCTGTTCTAGTTTATTTTTCATTTCAGGTATTGTATTCTTCGGCTCCATTTCATTCTTCCTTACATGTTGCAACTCTTTGTTGAAGTTCTTCCTAAGTTATTCCATTCCTTTATCAAATTTGGTGACCATTTTTATGACCATTTCTTTGAACTTTTTATCAGGAAAATTACTTATCTCTATTTCATTAGCATTTTTACCTGGGGATTTCATTTGTTCTTCCAGTTGAGGAATATTTTTCTGTCCCCCCCCCCATTTATTTAACTTGCTATGTTTGTTTATATAAATTAGATGAACTGGCTACCTCTCACATTTTTAAAAATATGGCCTTCTGTAGAAGTGACCTTTGTGTAGGCTGTGTGTTTCAGATGGTTTTCTCAGGTCAATTAGAGACAAGTGGCATTACGAGCACTGGCTTACTGACCTGAAGAGGCTCTGAGTGAGGAGGCCAGGTGTATGTAGTAATGCCCTGTTGATCCTGCTTGCTCTCTTTGTTTGGAGCTGAAATAGGTTTGCAGTGATATGCCCAGGGGTGTGCTTAAGTGACTTTGCAGGTAGGCCAAACACCGTATAAAGGTAGAGGGAAATGTATACACTCGCCAGTACCTCTAAACCAGAAGAATTCCTACAGTTCCCACAGAGCTCTCATGGCTTCCCAGTTTTCTCTATACAGTTTCTCTCTTATTTATTGTGCAGAAAGTGATCTTGAGTAGAGGGGAACTCTGCATAGGCTGTGTGTGCTGGATAGTTTTGTCAGGCAGGTGCTTATGTTTGAGGCACTGGCCTGCTGGGTTGGAGTGGATTTAGGCAGGGAAGCCAGGTGCATGTGATGATGCCCTCTTCATCTTGCTTGCTTCCCTTGTTCATATCCACAATGGGCTCCAGGCAGTATGGCTGGAAATGCACTGTGGCAATTTTGCAGGTAGGTGAAAGATCTGTATAGAGCTCCTGCCTTCCCCATTAAGGTGTGTGTGTGTGTGTTGGGGGGGGGGGGGATATAACCAATGTCGCTCACAGCATTTTGGATTCCAGAAGATTCCCACAGATCTGGGAGAGCTCCCTCAGGTTCCCAGTCTCCTTTATTTGCTCTCCTCCTTTTGTTTGATGTTCAAAAGCTATTCAATCAGACATTTCTGGTCAAGGTAGTGGAGTAAATAAATGCTGTGCTTGCATCCTCTCATGACCACATCAAAATTACAACTAGCACAGCTACCTGAGTTTCAGTACACTCCTGAATGGAGGGTCAGGCTTGTATTGCAGTGCATGCCAGGCACAGTTCAGCACTCTCCTGATGGAGGAGTGGACTTCTGCTGCACAGTGCATCTGCCCTAGCCCTGAGTGCTCCTGACAGAGGGGATAGCCTGTTTTATAGCTGAGCCAGGGTAGTGAACAACCTTGGGACAAACAGCAGTGATGAACCATACTGCCCCCACCACTGGGCAGAAACTGTGAACATGGAGCCTGGCTATCCCCCAAACTGCCATTATACTGTGCCTCAAACAAGCTATGAGCCCTCCCCAACAAGTCTGCCCCCTCATGGAAACCAGCAGGGGGGCCCAGGAAAACCTTAAAGGAACAGTACCTCTGCCAGCACCAATCTCAGAGGCAGAGAATATCACGCCCCACCACATTTTCCCAAAGAGGAGGCACATTAAAACCAAGACAACTAAGTCAAAGAGGAGAAGCCCACTCTCCAGGAAAGCTCTGAGTATGAGAAAATAAAAAACCAAGAGAAAATACTGTAAGGTGTTGCATAGACACCAATTGGGAAGTGAAAGAAAGACCTCTCCATATCTGCCAGGAAAAAAAATCCTGTATGCCCAGGAAGAGAAACACATAAACTACAATGAACTCCCTTAGGAACAAAGTGTCTCAGAGAGAAAATGGAAAATCTCCAGAAAAGGAACTTACAGATTTGGAAATATATGGCCTAAATGACACAGAATTCAAGACTGCAGTCCTAAAAATACTAGAGCTCATGAAATACTGACAGAGTACTAAGACCCAGATAAATAATCTCTGAAAAGAAATCTGTGAAGAAAAGGAACACTTTAACAAAGAAATTGAAACTATAAAAAAGAATCAAATAGAAATTTGGGAGATAAACAATACAATAAAAGAAATAAAGCATGAACTAATAAGCATAGGAAGCAGGGCCAACCAGATAGAGGAAAGAATTAGTGACATCAAAGATAGAAACATGGAGATTAAACAGAAGGAAAAAGACAGCAGAGGTTTGAGAACCAAAATAAATAAATAAATAGATAGATAGATAGATAGATAGATAAAAGAAAGAAAGAAAGAAAGAAAGAAGAAAGAAAGAAAGAAGGAAAGAAAGAAAGAAAGAAAGAAAGAAAGAAAGAAAGAAAGAAGAAAGAAAGAAAGAAGGAAAGAAAGAAAGAAAGAAAGAAAGAAAGAAAGAAAGAAAGAGCTCTCCACAAGAACTGACTCCATTGGAAAGAACCTTAGAATAATAGAAATACCAGAAGGCAAGGAATAAAAGTCTAATGAAAGCTTCATCAAACAAATAGTAGACAAGAACTTTCCAAACCTATGGAAAGAACTGACCCCCAAATTCCAGAAGAAAACAAGACCCCTAGCTACCTCAATGCCACCAGATCTTCTGCAAGGCACATTATACAGAAGATGTCAAAAATGAAAGACAAAAAAAGAATTCTCAAGGCAGCCAGGGAAAAAGAAATTATAACTTTTAAAGGAAAGCCCATCAGGCTGTCATCAGACTTCTCAGCAGAAACTCTTCAAGCCAGAACGAAGTGGACTCATATATTCAAAATATTAAAAGAGAGGAACTACCAGCCAAGAATAATCTATCTATCAAAGTTATCCTTTAGATATGAAAAAGGAAGAAAGACTTTTTCAGACATGCAGAAGCTGAAGGAATTCACCAACACAAGCCAGCAATCCAGGAAATACTGAAGGAGGCTATTCAACCTGAAACAAGAATCCAAAATAAATGGCAAGAAGTTGGGACAACAAAAATATAAAAGAGGAAGAAGTAAACATTTAAATTCCCAAAAGAGAATAGAAATTAAAAGTATGCTTAAGAAAAGGAGCCACTACATATAAGAAACTTTCATTTTCATAAACATCATGGTAACTACTCAAAAAAACAAAACAAAACAAAACAAAACAAAAAACTCCAAACGAAAACACACAACCAAAAAAAAAAAAAAAAAAAGACACAAATAACAAAATTAGAAATGAAAGGGGAGAAATTACCACTGATAATAAAGCAATACAAAAGATCATAAGAAAATATTATGAAGGACGATATGACACCAAATTTAATATCCTTGAAAAAATGAACAAGTTTCTAGAAACATAGTTAACCTAGACTAAACCAACAGGAACTAGACAATCTAAATAGATCAATCAACAGTAAGGAAATTGAAATGATCATCCAAAAGTGCCCCAAAGGCAAAAGCCCAGGAAACAGGTGGTCTCACCAATGAGTTTTATCAAGCATTCAAAGAGGAACTAATGCCTATCCTCAAACTTTAACAAAAATTTGAAGAACAGGCAATACTTCCCAACTTGTCCCATGAGGCCAACATAACCCTAATACCAAAGCCTGGTAAGGACAACACAAAAAAAGAAAACTATAGTCCAATATCTCTGATGAACACAGATGCAAAAATCCTAAACAATATATTCGCAAATAGAATACAACAATACATTGAAAAGGTTATACACCACAATCAAGTGGGATTTATCCCATGAACACAAAGATAGCTCAAAATATGCAAATCAATGATTGTTTATATGGTACACCATATAAACAAACTAAAAGATAAAAGCCATATAATTATATCAATTGATGCAGAAAAAAGCACTTGACAAGATACAACATCCATTAATGATGAAAACACTGAATAAATGGGTACAGAAAGTACCCCAAAATAATAAAGGCCATATATGACAAACACTCAGATAATCTTATACTGAATGGGGAAAAACCGAAGCCCATTCTAAAATCAAGAGCAAGACAGGGATGTCTCCTATTGCCACTGCCATTCAATATGGTACTGGAAGTTCTAGCCAGAGCAATCAGGTAAGAGAAAGGAGTAAAAGACATCCAAATTGGGAGAGAAGAAGTTAAACTGTCACTTTTTGCAGAGGACATGATCCTGTATATAGAAAATTCTAAAGACTCCACCAAAAACCTATTAGAAATAATAAACAAATACAGTAAAGTTGCAGGATATAAAATCAATGTACAAAAGTCAATTGCATTTCTATATACCAACAAAACTTCAGAAAAAGAAATGAGAAAAACAATACCTTTTGTGATTGCAACAAGAGGAATAGTGGGAAAGAAGGGAGGGGCAGCCAAATATATGGTAATGGAAAGAGAACTAACACTGGGTGGTGAATATATAAAACAATACATAGACAATGCACTGTAGAATTGTACACCTGGAATCTATGTAATCCTTGTTAACCAATGTCACCCAAATAAGTCTAACAATAAATAAAGATAAATAAATTTTTTAAAAGAATAAAATACCTAGCAATAAACTTAACAAAAAATGTGCAGGACTTATATACTGAAAACTATAAGACACTATTAAAATAAATTGAAGAGGACACAAAGAAATGGAAAGATATTTCATGTTCATGTATTGGAAGAACAACATAGTTAAAATGGCCATATTACCTAAAGCAATATACAGATTTAATGCAATTTCCATCAAAATCCCACAGATGTTTTTTCAAGAAATACATAAAAGAATAATCAGATTCATATGGAACCACGAAAGACCCCAAATCATCAAAGCAATCCTACATAAAAAGAAGGAGGCTGGAGGTATCACACACCCCAATTTCAATCTGTACTACAAAGTGTCAATAATCAAGACACCTTGGTGTTGGCACAAAAACAGACACACAGACCAATGGAAAAAACAAAACAAAACAAACAAACAAACAAACAAAACCAGAAATAAACCCACAAATATATAAACAGATAATTTTTGACAAAGGAGCAAAAAATATACAATGGGGAAAAGAGAGCCTCTTCAGTGAGTGGTGCCTGGAAAATTAAAAAACTACATGCAAAAGAATGAATCTGCACTGCAAACTGTCACCATATACCAAAATTAACTCAAAACGGGTTAAAGACCTTCACATAAGACCCAAAACAATAAAATGTACACAGAAAAAATGTTGGCACTAAATTTACAGACCTTGAGTTCAGGGAGAACTTTATTAACCTGACCTTAAAGGCAAGGGAAGTAAAAGCAAAAATAAATGAATGGGATTATATCAAACTAAAAAGCTTCTGCACAGCAAAAGAAATCATCAACAAAGCAAAGAGACAGCCAACCAAATGGAAGAAAATATTTGCAAACGATGCCTCTGATAAGGGGCTAATATCTAAAATAGATAAAAAAAAAAAACTTGTACAACTCAACAGACACTTATCCCAGGAAGACATACACATGACCAAGAGATATATGAAAAAAATGCTCTACTTCACTAGCTATTAGGGAAATGCAAATCAAAACCACAATGAGATACCACCTCACACCTGTTAGAGTGGATATTGTAAACAAGACAAGGAATAAGTGTTTGAGAGGGTGTGGAGAAAAAGAAACCCTTATACACTGCTGGTGGAAATGCAAATTGGTACAACCAGTATGGCGGACAGTAAGGAGGTTCCTCAAAAAATCAAGAATAGAGTTACCATATGTCCTGGCAATTTCACTTCTGGATATCTACCCCCAAAATTTGAAAACCTTAATCTGCAAAGATATATGCACCCCAATATTCATCACAGCACTATTCTCGGTGACCAATTTATGGAACCAACCATAGTGTTCTTTGAGAGATGACTGGATAAAGAAGCTTTGGTACATATACACAATGGAATATTACTCAGCTATAAGAAAGGATGAAATAGGGCCATTTATGACAACATGGATGGACCTTGAAACCATCATACAAAGCAAAATAAGCCAGATAGAAAAAACCAAGGACCCTATGATTTCACTCATATGTGGAACACAAAGCAGAAAACAGAAAAAAACAAAAACTCGTGGACACAATCAATAGTTTAGTAATAGTGGTTATCTTAGTGCATATGGGAGAGGAGTTGGAAACAAGGGAAAGGATCTCAAATATATGGTGATGGAAAGAGAACTGACTCTGGGTGATGAACACATAACACATAAACAATGTATTGTGGAACTGTACACCTGGAACCTATGTGATTTTTACTAACAAATGTCACAGCAATAAATTTAACAATAAAAAACTACAACTAAACTAAGAATAACCATAATTGAGAATCACCTGAAGTTTAGCTGAATATAAGTTATATAACTAAGGATATACAGATGAAGCCACATTGAGACTAGTATAAGGGTGGAAACATGAGGGGTTTCACACTTGCATGTGATAGTTAAAAATTGGGGGGGGGGAATATTTCAGCTGTGGAGTTCCCCCCGGAGGAACAAGGGATCCCAGCCCTACATCAGGCTTCCCAATCCAGGGTTCCAGTGCCAGGAAGGGAAGTTCCCACAACTTCTGGCTGTGAAAACAAGCAGAGATTGTGGCTGAGTGAGATGGAGGGCAGCTGAAGTCCCAGGTGTTCCTCTTAAAGGGACCTTGCATGAACCTACTCACTAATGAACTTACTTGCTCTATGCTCCAAACTAGGGAAACAGCTTGAAAGGCACCATGGACATACAGGGAGGAAATAAACTGTCTGGCTTCAGGGCGAGGGATGAAGAGGCATCTTTCTCCTAGACAAAACAGCTGACAGAAGGCATTGTTTCTTTGTTGAGCCCTTCCCCCTCCCAGCATGTACCCATATATGAGTCTCCATTAACCTGGCTAACAATGTTTGTTCAGCCTGCCCTGGTGATTCCCCAAGACCCTATCCCACCTAACTTTTGGGCCCACCCAAGCTAGTTCCAGTGGCTTTTCCATACAAATGGCCTGTCTTTGCTCATACTGCAGACTTTTTGAAGATCTCTCAAAGGTTCACAAGCACCAAATAAGCAGCACCTGACCTCAGTGTGCTGCATACTTCTTGCTAAGCAGCCCCAAGCTTGGCACTAGTGGCAGCCAGCCTAGGTTTTGCAGCTTAGCTTCTCCCAGCCACCTCCAAGCACAGCAGACTGATGTGCTGTTTGGGCGTGTTGTCTGCAGATGCATCAGTGTGGTACTCTGACTTTGTCTGAAGCCAGTCACCAAGTGTGCCAGCCCTGGAGCCTCCTGGCAGGGGCCTTACCACAAGCCAAGTTCAGCCTCCAACTGTGCCCTGCCTGGGGTGACCTAGCATAAACCACAAAGCAATCCACAGATGTCTTCCACCTGTGCTGTGCTTGGAGGTGCTTGGGAGAGGCTGAGCTGTGAGCCAAGGCCTGCTATCACAAGTACTGGGCTTGAGGCTGCTTATCAAGAGGTACAGGGCACACTGAAGCTAGATGCTCCTTGTTTGGGGTTTGTGAACTTTTGAGAGATTTTAGGAAAGTATGCAGCATGAGCCAAGAAAACCCATTTGTATGGAAAAACCACTGGAAGTAGCTTGGGTGGGCCTGAAACTTGGGTGGGGCAGGGTCTCAGAGAATCACCAGTTCAGGATAAATAAACAGTGTTAGCCAGGTCGATGGAGACTCATATATGGCAGTCACCTGTGTCTGCAGCCTGGAATGGGGGAGGGCTCAACAAAGAAACAAAGGCTTCTGACAGCACATCTGTATGGGAGGAAGCTGCACCTCTCCCACTCATCCTGAAGCCAGACAATTCATTTCCTTCCCATATGTCCCTGGTGTCCCTCAAGCCGCTGCCTCAGCATTGGAGTCCACAGTCAGAGAGTCCACTAGGGAGTAAGTTTGTGTGCAGTCCCTTTAAGAGAAATGCTTGGGACTCCAGCTGCTCTCCATCTCACTCAGACAAATTATCTGCTGGTTTTCACAGCCAGAACTTATGAGAAATTCTGTTCCCAGTACTGAAACCATGGGCTGGGGAGCCCGATATGGGGCTGCAACCCCTCATTTCTCAGGGTGGACCTCCACACCTGAGATAACCCTCTCAATTCTTAAACACCATATGTGGGGACCAGCTCATTCTGCATCTCCATCCCTTTTACCAGTCTCTACATGAATTTCTCTGTATATCCTTAGATATAGAACTTTGGCTCAGCTTGAATACAGGCAACTCTCATGATGGTTATTCTGTAGTTTAGTTGTAATTTTGATGTGGTTGTGAGAGGGGGCAAGCACGGTATTACTTAGTCTGCCATCTTGACAAGAAATGACAAAATACTCTTTATAACAAAGAGTATGATAAGAGACAAAGGAGGACGCTTTATAATGATAAGGGGGTCAATCCAACAAGAAAATATAAACCTTGTAAACATTTATCTACCCAATATAGGTGCACCTAAATATTAAAGCAAATATTGGTGAACATGAAGGGAGAAATTACAGCAATACAGTCACAGTAGGGGATTTTAACACTCCACTGACATCAATGGATATATCTTCCAGACAAAAAACAAGGAAACAGTAGCCTTAAATGACACATTAGACCAAATGGATTTAATTGATATATTTAGAGCATTGCACCAAAGCAACAGAATGTACATTCCTTTCCAGTGCACATTTTCCAGGACAGACCACATATTAGGTCACAAAACAAGTCTCAATAAATTTCAGAAGATTGAAATCATATCAGGTATCTTCTCTAGCCAAAATCTAGAAATAAATTATTAGAAAATATCTGAAAACCACACAAACACATGATGGTTTTATAACATGCTACTAAAACAATGACTGAGTTAACAATGAGATCAAGAAAGATATCAAAAGATACCTTGATACAATTGAAAATGAAAACACATTGATGCAAAATCTATGGCACACAGTGCCAGCAGTGATAAGAGGGAAATTCATAGCAATACAAGCCTACGTCAAGAAACAAGAAAAACCTCAAATAAACAATCTAACCTTACAGCTAAAGAAACTACTAAAATAAAGCTAAACACAGCCCAAAGTGAGTAGAAGAGAGAAACTAATAAAGATGAGAGCAAAAACAAACAAAATAGAGTCTAAAAAAAATTACAAAAGATCAATGAAACCAAGAGCTAGTTATTTGAAAGGATTTTTTAAAAACCCAATAAACTTTTAACCAAAGAAAAAAAGAGAGAGGACCCAAATAAATAAAATCAGAAATGAAAGAGACAACTGACATCACAGAAATACAAAGGATTATAAAAAAATACTATGAAGAATTATATGCCAACAAATTGGACAATCTGGAAGAAATGAATAAATTCCTAGAAACATACCATCTTCTATTACTACCAATAAAATTGAATTAGTAATAAAAAATTTTTTTTTAATATTTCAACAAACAAAAGTCCTGGATTCACTGACTTAAGTGAATTTTACCAAACATTAAAAAAAGTAATAACTACTCTTTTCACACTCTTCCAAAAATTTCAACAGTCAGGAAGGCTAACGAAATAACTTTACAAGGTCACTATTACTCTGATTCATTATTATGAAAATAATAATAATAATAATAATAATAATAATAATAATAATAATAAGCCAATATCCCTGATGAGCACAGATGCAAAAATTCTCAACAAAATGTTAGCAATTTGAATTCAAAAACACATTAAAAAAATTATACACCATGACCAAGTAGGATTTATACCCAGATACAAGGTTGGTTTAATATTTGCAAATCAATTAATGTGATACACCATATAAACTAAATGAAGAATAAAAATCACATGATCATATCAATAGCAGACAAAGCATTTGACAAAATCTAGCATCATTTGTGATAAAAATTCTCAACAAAGTGGAAATAGAGAAAATGTATCTCAACATAATAAAGACTATATATGACAAACCCACAGCTAACATCATCCTCAACAATGAAAAACTAATCATCACTTTTATTCAATATAGTACTGGAAGTCCTAGCCATAACAATCAGAGAAGAAAAATAAATAAAAGCATCCAAGGGGGAAAGGAGGAAGTAAAACTGTCATTATTTGCTGATGATGTAATACCATATGTGGAAAACCTTAAAGATTCCACCCCCCAAAAAACTGTTAGAACTGATCAATGAATTCAGTGAAGTAGCAGGATACAAAATTAATAATCAGAAATAAGTTGCATTTTTATACACCAATAAGAAATTATCAGAAAGAGAAGTCAAGAAAACAATCCCATTTACAATTTAATTGACAATTGCAGTAAAAAACAACAACAACCTGGGGATGAATTTAAGCAAGGAGGTAAGAGATTTGTACTAGGAAAATTATGACATGGCAGAAATAAATTGAAGAAGATACAAATCAATGGAAGCATATACTGTGATCATAAACAGAAAGAATTAACACTGTTAAAATGTGCATACTACCCAAAGCAATCTACAAACTCAAGGAAATCCCTATCAGAATACCAATGGCATTTTTCACAGAACTAAAACAAACAATAAAAATAGTTTGTATGGAACCACAAAAGACCCCAAATAGCCACAGCAATATTTTCCCCCCACTTACATTGCAGGTTTTATTTCTCCCAATCCTAGCAATAGCCCTATCATTTCCATCCCAAACTGGTTTCTAGTAGGCTAAGATATGGAAATCCTTGTCAAAGCAATTGATGTTAAAAGTTCCCAAACCCTGGCACAAAAATACCTGCAAAACAGATGGAAGGAAACTGAACTGGCCCTAGTGCTCATGTGTCAGTTTGACTTTACAATGCAGTTTGCATCCTTGAAACTGACAGCCTGTAGAGGGAGGGGTAGTGTAAGGGAATAAAGTTGAAATTGTCTATTAGCTCACCCTTTCAACGTTAAACAGGAGACCAAGAGAGAAATGGTTCCAATATTTCACCACATATATTTCTTCTTATGTAGTCTAAGCTGAGAAAGCATGTAAATGGATCACTGTGAAATGCAGCAATTTAATTTTTCTTCAATCAAAATAAGAAACAAACAGGTATGATCTCATTTCTATTCACTTTTCAAGATTTACAGCAGTTAAAGTATTTCTGTTTCTATGGATGAAAGTTAAAAAATCATTTTTTCATAAAATATAAGACCAACCAATTTCACCATTGAGTAAAAGTAAAAATGGAGATTTTTGTTTAAATTACTCTAAAGTGGCATTTAGGAACTTAATTATAGGCTGCTGCACTGATATTATGACAAACCAAAGTGTAGGGTTGGGTCTGGTTTTGTTTTGGCTTTCTTTTCAATATCCAATGCTCATGGATTAAATTTTGGAAATGTTCCAATTGTAAAGCAGGGATCTGTTTGGATTCCACCACGGGTATGCTCCTCGTGTTGGTTGCTGAAGGATAAGGCACATTTTGTTGGACCCATGTCAAGTACCTAGTAGCCATCAAGGTAAAAAAAAAGTCATTGTCTCCTCCTTGGTATTCCATTCCCTGGAAATCTATGTGATTCTGCAAGATACCTCCAATTCCACCAAATCCTTTCACAAACTGGGATCCTTCCTTTGACTTATCTGTGACAATTTCCAATGTAGCTCCAAATTCTTTATAATTATTAGCAAACCATCCCAGCAGGAGCATGCTCTCAATTAGTTCATGTTTTTGTCCTGTCTCTTTGCCTGTAAAATGAGATTTATCCTTCTCCTGTCTGGAGTTAAAGAATTTTCTCCTCTTCTGTGCCTTGGCAATGAAGAACATATCTCATTATATCCAGATTTTCATAGTCTATTAGAATCTCTACAGCTCCCATTTCTAAAGCCTTTACTGTATCTTCAACTCCAAAACAGTACTTGCCTGTGTCCTGGCTGCTTTCATCAAAGTATCATTCTATTAATTTCTTCTCTTGAATGAATTTCACATTGGAGAGGACTTGAGCAGATAATTCAATAGCTTGGTTAAATCCATTTTCACCACCATAGGATATATCAGCTAATTTTATAACTTTTTATTGCAACCTGTGATCAAACATATCAGATTGATTTAGTTCAGTTTTAAAGTCAACTGATCCAGCTAAAACAAGACCAACCACACTCACTTTGTTCTCAGAAATAAACAGCTGCATAGCAGTCTCAGCTACTTTCTGAACATAGTTATGTCGCTTTTCCATTCTTAAATGGGCAAAACACAAGGCTGACTGACCTTCTCTACCAAGTTTCTTTGGGAGATCTGCAATGAATTTGTGTAGGACTTTTGTGTTTCCTTGGAGTGTGCCAAAAATTGCACCACTACCATCTATTACAATGAAACCAAACTTGCTATCATCTCAAAGTAGTACTGTAAAAGCCTGCATATGGAATTTGTTGTCACATAAATACAATGATGTGTTAATTGGTTTGAAAAATTCAAAGTCAATGTTGACTTTCCTTTTTTTTAACTTTTATTATTTTCCCCATCTATTTTTATTTTTCAATTACATTTGACATACAAACTATATTGGTTTCAGGTATACAGCATGGTGATGAGGCATTTATATAACTTACAAAATCCTTATTCTGATACATGTGTTTCCCATCTGACACCATATATAGTTATTATAAGGATACTGAGTATATGCCCTATGCTGCACTTTACATCCCCATGATTATTTTATGACTATGAGTTTGTATTTCTTGATTTCTTTCCCTTTTCCACCCAACCCTCCCACCCTCTTTCCTTTACCCCAGCAAATCTAGTATCATCTGACACCACCCACAGTTATTGCAATATTATTAATCTCATGTTATACCCTATATCCCCATAACTATTACTTTGCAACCACAAAACTGAACTTCCCAGTCTCTTCCCTTCATTTCACCCCACCCCCAACCTTCCTCCCATCTGGCAACAAACCAAATGTTTTCTATATCTACGAGTCTGTTCCTCTTCCACTTGTTTATTTTCTTCTTTGGATTTCACCTATAAGCAAAGTGAACTTGCATCTGTCTTCCTCTCTTTGACACTTCACTCAGTACAATAACATCATGTCTTTTGATTGGAGCTCTAATCCATTTAAATGGAAGGTAATTGTTGATGTGTACCTATTGCCATTTTATTGTTCATAACTTTGCTTCCCCACCCCACCCCACCTCACCCCCATCTTAAAGCAGTCCCTCTAACATTCCTTGTAATACTGATTTGTTGGTGGTGAACTCTTTTAGCTTTTTCTTGTGTGGGAAGCTCTTTATTTGTCCTTATATTTTGAATGATTGCCTTGCTGGGTAGAGTAATCTTGGTTCTAACTTCTTGCTTTTCATCACATTGAATACTCCCTTCTGGCCTGCAAAGTTTCTGTTCAGCTGACAGTCTTATGAGAGCACCCTTATAAGTAACCAGTTGCTTTTCTCTTGCTGTTTTTAGTATTCTCTCTTTCTCTTTAACCTTTGCCATTTTAATTATAATGTATCTTGGTGTGGGCCTATTTGAGTGTATTTTGTTTGGGACTCTTTATGCTTGCTGGACTTGTATGTCTGTTTTCTTCACCAGGTTAGGTAAGTTTTCAGTTATTGTTTCTTCAAATAGGTTGTCAATTCCTTGCTTTCTTTCTTCTCCTTCTGGTACTCCTACAATGAGAATGTTGTTGTACTTAATGTTGTCCCAGAGGCCCCCTAAACTATCCTTATTTTTTTGAATTTTTCTTCTTTTTGCTGTTCTGACTGGATGTTTTCTGCTCCCTTGTCTTCCAATTCGCTGATTTGATCCTCTGCTTCATCTAGTCTGCTGGTGATTCCTTCTATTGCATTCTGAATTTCAGTTATAGTATTCTTCATTTCTGACTGGTCCTTTTTTATGGTTTCTATGTCCTTCTTTATGCTTGCTATCTCTCTGTTGTAGTTTTCACTAAGTTCCTTGGGCATCCTTAAAATCGTTTTGAGCTCTGTATCTGATAGGCTGTTTGCCTCCATCTTGTTTAGTTCTTCTGGAATTTTCTGCTGTTCTTTACTTTGAGACATATTTTTATGTTTCCTCATTTTGGATACCTGTCTGTATTTGTTTCTATGTATTAGGTAGATCTGCTACATCTCCCAGTATTGCTGGGTAGCTTTATGTAGTAGGTGCCCTGTGGGGCTCTGGCACCACCTCATGCCATTTCCTCTGGGCCTCCTTTTCTCTGTCCCAAGGACTAAGTGAGGTTCAAATTGCTCTCCTGCCATCTTTTCCCTCCTCCCTCCTTCAGTGGTAGAGTTACAAGCAAGGACCCATACACAGCCACATCTCTGCACTTCCCCTTTCATTTCTCCTTTGTTTAACCCTCTGCTTGCCTGCAGGTATCTTAATGCAATGAGTGGGTTTCTTAGCTGTGATTGTGCATTGTGTAGAGGGTCTTTGGTTGAGGTATAGTTGTTTTATTAGTTGAAATCTCCAGAGAAGTTTTTCAGAGGTCTCTTTCATGCTGCCATTTTGTTGCACCCCTCCCAAGCTCAAATAATGATTTTTATTTCACACACATTGAGCATCTACTATGTACAAATGGTTGGTTGATATCTTTGTAGTGTAGCCTAAGGTGTCCCCATTCTATTTGGAAGACAAGTTCCTGAGGCACAGGTAATCAGTGAATGAAACCAGACATGTGGCGCCAAGGTGATTATGGATTCTCCTTTCTTCCTGGATACTGGCTAGACTCTATTTTCCAGCCCCTCTTGCATTTAGATGGGCCATGTAAGTAAGTATCAGGGAAGAAAACTGTGGGCAGAAGTGATGTAAGACACCCCATAAAATCTTTCATCCTGTTTTTCCACTCCCTCTGCCCAACTGGACATCAATACTCTTGGAAAGTCCCTGTGGAAGAGTGTTGAGCCTGTCAGCCTGGGTCCCTAAATGATAACATGGAACTTCAGCCTTGTCTGCTAATTGGAAGCCATAAACTTCTATCATGTTAAGCCACTAAGATTTAAACTTTCATCTGTAGTAGAAGCTATGTGACCCTCACCATTCGGAGATCAGTGGAGATAAGGGATAATTTACCTGTGGTTGTTCAAAGAAGGGGAGTACTCCTTGTGTTTAAAGGCATGCTTAGGGATGTGGGGACACTCTGGACCTCAAAGGAGGAGAGAAGTCACTGAAAGCAGGACAGGAGGACCAGAATAAACATAAGAGTGGGATTTGGGTCACAGATGGCAGGAGAAGAATCCAGAGAGACAAAGGTATAGACATAAGGTTGGAAAAGTAAGTTTGTTCTGGGCTGTCTCCTGAGGCACTGGGGAGCCACTGACAGTAATTAAGTGAGGGAGACACACAATCCCATTTGAGCTTTGGAAGAATTGCTTCCCAATAAAATTTAACTATCCAGTGGTGTGCTGGAGCTGGCTTATACCCACTCAGAAAATTGTTGAATTTATAGGAAATTTGTGAGTCAGTTGTTAAATATACCGTTATAAAAAGTTAAATTGCATTAACTTATAATTAAATGACACATATGAATAACATAATACATACTAAAAATTCATCACTTCCTAGTTTGTTTTTTTTTTATATTTCACAGTTATCTGTGCTCTTGAGGTTATTTATATCTATTGTATCTGAATGGTGGAAACATGAGATAGTGGTGTGCAGCTCTTCCCAATTCTGCACTAAGTGACATCATATCCTTTGAAATCAGCTGTGGAAATTGGCAGGACCACAAATTTATTTCCCTGAAGAATGTTAGATATTTTTCATCACTCTGTTGCATATGACTCAGAAATTCTACTTTTTGGTATCTGTCATAGCTCTGTGTCCAGTAACTGTGTGACCTTGGACATGTTCTTTAACCTTTCTGGACTCAGTTTCTTTCTCTGTAAAATGGGAATAATACATGCAGCAGATGTTGTGGTTGACCACCTGGATGCCTTTCAGGACCTACATACTTCTTTTCCAGATGTTGGAAATGCTAGCCACTGAGTCCTTGCTGGAGCTTTCCTTTGAGGAAGAAGCTGCTTACCTAAGGTTGTTGGGAATGATGAGAGAGGAGCCAGGGTTGGAAGAGGGTGCTAGCACTATCAAGAACGCAAGGTAGGTCCAAAGGACAGGTAGCAAACTCAGTTTTGATGTTGTAGTAGATATTTTTAGGGTGTTGGCCCAGGTCCCCTTTACTGAGTCAGTGCACCAGCTGCTGTGAGTATTGATTGCTAAAGGCTTAAAGCTATCTCTTCCATGATGCATTCAGAATTATCCTCTTCTGATGGAAGCCCTCTTTGTGAGGCAGCCTGGCACAGGGGAAAAAGGCCAACCTATTTCTTCAAGTGGATACTAACTCTGTGGAGCCATTTATGCCCCCCAGAGCTTCTAGTGAGATCAGGATGAAACCTTACTCCAACTAAGAGCACATTCTTGCAAAGCTCCTTCCCCTACCTGACCCTGCTCCCAACTTCCTTTTCAGGGTTCTCCAGAGAGTACTCTCTCAACAAAACACATGCAGTCAAATTTCTACTTCAGGCTCTGCTTCCAGGAAACAATCTGAGACACAGGTGCAGGGTCCATGGTACCATGTGACAGCTGAAGGCAGAGTTCATGAGGCATGTTGGGCACATATGAGCCAGGAGAGAGACCAGGGCTGGAAAAAATGATTAGGAAGCAATCTTCATCTTCACACTTCACTCTTCCTGTGACATAGTTAAAGAGGCCATATCTAAATGGACATATTTATAAAATCATTGAAGTGGTATTTCTATGCCTTTTTAGGTGAAAAATCCAGGGACCCAAGGAGACCTCTGAAAGGGAAGAGAAGAGACACATCCTGATGATCTTTGCTAGGATGATGTCCCTTAGAAGCAGTTCAATTTGTCACCAAGAAAAAAGAAAGCAATTTTTTGAAATCTATTTATTTCTCCAATTTATTTACTTATCAATTTATTTATTAAATCTAAGGGACATTTT
This sequence comes from Lyroderma lyra, assembly GCA_004026885.1. Classification (NCBI taxonomy): domain Eukaryota; kingdom Metazoa; phylum Chordata; class Mammalia; order Chiroptera; family Megadermatidae; genus Lyroderma; species Lyroderma lyra. The sequence continues at coordinate 424,547 of PVJL010000269.1, forward strand.
TATGGGGTATAACTTTCTTGTTACTGTATTTTACATATAACAGAAATGTGACCTTTAGCAAATTTGGCTGCTTAGGAGAGCTGGCCTTAATTAATGGATGTGGGAAGAACTGACCCAGAACTGTCCTGTTCAGTGCCCTCCAGAAGGCTGAAGGCTAATGCTGCCCCCCTAAAAGATGGGCCCTGCTCCCAGCCTGTGTGAACCCATCTCTGTAGATTGTTGGAGCCTTCAACTTCAACTTCTGGAATCTAATTCCTGGATTCCTTTGAGCATGTCCCCCCACCTCTGATAGGAACGCTCATTGGGAATGTAGAGGCTTTTAATTCAGACTCACAGACTCTGGCTAGAAGGGACCTATAGGGTTCATAAGGACAACCCTTCAGAAATTCAGGAAGTCCCTCATTGACATCTCTTCTAGGTGATCTTCTAGGCTCTGCTTGCATGTTTCCCTTGATTACAGGCTTCTATTTCTAAGAAGACCCTTCTGAGTTCTCACCATAAGAATGATCTTCATATAATATTTAAACTTGCTTTCCTGAAACTCTACCCATAGCTTCTGCCTCTGACTTCTGAGACCATAGGTCCCATCTTTTTCTTCTGCTTCAAGACAGCACTATAGAGTCTTGAGAACAGGGACTTGACAGACCCCAAAAAGCTGAATCTTAAACCAGCAGTAGGGAAGGCTAAGAACTCACTCAACTGACATCTAGAATCCTCAAGGCATCAGGAAGTGGCAGCACTGGCTATATCTGGAATTGGGGATAAGAGGATGAAAAATATAAGGAAAATTAATTCCTACCTAAAAGTCTATATACCCAGCCAAACTACCAACCAGGTACGAGGAGAAATAAAGACATTTTCAGACCTACAACTTCTGAAAAAATTTGTATTCCATATACTCCTTTTCAGAAGTTCCTGGAAGATGTGCACCACTATAATGAGGGAAAATCAAGAGAGAGGAAGGCCTCGTATAGAAGAAACAGAAGATATAACAGCACAGGAAAGAAATGAAGGAAATTCTCAGGCCCCAGATAGGCACCAAGAAGAGGGAGAAGGAGCTGTCCAGATTGGAGCAGGCATAAGGGCTTCAGAAGATGCAGTACCAAGAAATTGAAACTGAGAGAATATGTGATACATCTGAACATCTTGATGGGGTAGCTAGATAATCTACTGAGAGTCTGAGGTTAAGTTAGTAGTAAATATATATAGAAAACTGAATAAAGAAAACAGAAACCCAAAACAAATTAACTCCAGGGGAAAAAAATGAAAGTTCTATAAGAAAGAAAAAATAAACATAGTTCATTTAAAACAGTATTTATATACTTATCATAATGATCTAAACCAAGTTATGCTATAAATAGAGTAGAAGATTGGGAGAACAAGGCAGGGGGTGGAATGTGGGAAACAAAAGGAGGTTAAATCCTCATCTTACATAATAATGACTTGAAGCTGATACTCAAATATCATAGCAAGTATGTTATTTAGAGACATGGAGGTAAATATTCTAAGAATAAGTCAAGACATTTGAAAGGGACAACTTGGAAGGGGAAGGCTATCTCTCCTAAAAAGTTTTGCAGAACTATTTGACTCTTTAAATCTATATATGTAAAGCTTTGCTTAATTTTTTAAAATATTAGATAAAAAAAGGAAAGTGAACAGAATAGTTTTGATGAGCTATTGCCAATATCTGAGAGAGTTAAAATTGTAATGCCCTTCTACCCTGAAATTCTATTTTCATAGTACAACTTTAGGCATAAACATCAGAGAAACTCCTCCCCATATAGGAAGATCTCCATTGTATTATTGTTTATAATAAGATAAAAACATAAGAAAGAGAAAAAACTAGGGCAAAATAATCTTTAACTTTATGTGTAATATTTTAGATGTTTTTATTTTTAAAATAGCCAAAGAAAATATAGTAAAATATTCCCATGGGGAGTTATTAGATTGCTTTCTATATTTTTCTGTATTTTTATAACTTTTACAAGCTAAAATGGAGGGAAATGTGTTTTTACACAAATGAAATCAACAAAACTGACTGTGCCATATCCAGTGGTGGGTACTAAGACTATGGAACTGAATAAGGTAGAGATTATGACCTCAAGGGCTTATAATTTTGGTGAATCTCATGTTGAACAACTCAGCCATCTTGTCCACAGCAATTTCATGAATTTCTTGGTGCCACAGAAAGAATAATGACTTTGTAGTCAGGCAAACCTGTGTTCAATTCTAACACTCATTTATTAGCTGTGTGATTTTTGATAAGATAACTAATTACTGTGAGTTTCAGTTTCCACCACTATAAAGTCGAATTAATAATAATAATAATAATTTGCAGGAAAGCTCTGTGTAATGCAAACAATAATACTACATGTCTGATTCATAGAAGGTTCTCAATAAATAATAGATGTTATTATGAATCAATTTTTTAGTTCATTGCATCCTCCTCCAGCTCCCATTCCCAAAGGATTCTCTGTGGACGTGGTGGCTGTGTAGTGTGCAGAAATACAGTTGGATATCAGAATCAGACAGATCTGGATTTAAATCCTGTCTCCACCATGTAGTAACTGTGTGAATTTGGCTGGGTCATTGAAATAATATCTACTTCCCCCAGAGTTGTGAAGAGTGAAGTGGAAACCTGTAACTTTTATAGTGCCTGGCACATGGGTAGGTCCTCAACACAAGATGGTGATTGTGATGCCAAGACATGGGTCCTGTTTCTCCATCCCCTTCATCACCCACCACTGCCTTCCTTGAATTTCAGTTTGGAGCCATCAGGATGACTTGCAGCTCCTCAGTAATGCTGTGGCAGATACTTTTATTGCCTTCTGTGTTAGTTTCCTCTTGCTGCTATAACAAATTATCACAAACTTAGTGGCTTAAAACACACAAAGTCAAATCTCTTACCATTCTGGAGGTCAGAGTCTGAAATCAGTTTTACTGGGCTAAAGTCAAGGTGTTAGCAGTGGCGCTTCCTTCTGAAGGTTCTAAAGGAAGAACGTGTTTATTTGCATTTCTCTAAGTGGCTTCTAAGTGGCTGCCTGCATTCTTTGGTTTGTGGCCCCTCTTTCCATCTTTAAAGCACATCATTCCAATCTCTGCCTCCTTCATTATATTACCTTCTTCGTTGATTCTGGCTCCTCCTATGTCCCTATTATAAATTCCGTTGTGATTACATCAGGCCCACTTGGATAATCTCCCTAATGTAATCATGTTTTCCAAGTCCCCTTTTCTGTATAAACCAATACTCATGGTTCTGGAGATTAGAATGTGGACATGTTTGGAGGCTATTATTCAGTCTAGCACAGTCTACCCTCTGGCTCTCAAAGGTTCACATCCATTCCACACCCAAAATACCTTAACCTCATTCCAAAGTCTCAACTCATTATAGCATCAAGCCCAAAATCTCACCTAAGTCTCATCAGCTAAAAAACTCTAAATCTCATTATCTAGATTACTTAAATCAGGTAAGGGTGAGATTATGAGTATGATCCATTCTGGGGCAAAATTCCTCTCCATCTATGGATCTTTGATATTAGAAAACAAGTGATCTACTCCCAAAATACAGAACCTGGCAGAAGTTATGCCCTTCTTTAAATAGTTAAAGTATTGTTATGTTACAGAATTACATGCTTATGATTTTGTAATAAAAGACTTGGTATAGATGACCAGCTCATCAAAAGAGTGCTACCTCTGCCAGACCCTATATTAACACAATGGAACAAGCATAGAATACAAGTTATAGATATTCCAGCCCAAAAGGAAGAAAATGGAAGGAAAACAGGAGCCATAAGCCCCAGACAGTTTTGAAACCCAGCAGGAAAAGCCATTAGGTTTTGAAGCCTAAGAATAATCCTCTGCTGTTTGAGGCTCTGTCGCTTAGGCCCGTGGCCCTCACCCCCTCGCTGGACCTTCCTTCCTATTTCATGGAAGACAATATACCAATCTGCTTGGGCTACCATAACAAGACATCACAGCAGCAGACATTTATTTTCTCAAAGTTTTGGAGGCAAAAGTCCAAGATCAAGCTGCCATTAGGGATGATTTCTGGTGAGGCCTGTTACTGGCTTGCAGGTAGCCACCTTCTTATTGTATTCTCAACTGGTTTTTCCTCTGTAGTTGTGAAGAGATAGAAATAAAGATTACTGGTGTCTCTTTCTCTTCTAATAAGGATATCAGTTCTATCAGACACGTTACCTCATTTAGCTTTAATTACCTCCTTAAAGGCCCTATTTCCAAATACAATCACATTGACAGTTAGGACTTCAACATACAAATTTGGGGAGGACACAATTCAGTCCATAATAGGTAGCATGTGTTTTAAGCTGAGTAAGTCCCTTTCAGTCCAAGCTGGCAGTGTGAATGTTGGTATAACATTCTAAAAACCTTCGTGGGTATTCTATGTATGTCACAGGGATTACTCCATTAGACAAAAAGGTCCTCCACAAATCTTTTCTAGATTATCCCATCTCTATTCCCGCTTCTGCTGGGATGGTTGAGGGAGATCCACGATTCACACACCTCATTTCTTCTAAGAGTCATCTGTGGAAATGAATATAGTGACTTTTTAAAAAATCTTTCTTAGACATTAGAACAAGATTGTCCAACCAGTCTTGCTTTCTTTCCAGAGCACACTTTCCTGACAGCGAATTTCTTAGTTTTAGCATATTTTTTAATCTGCATAGGCTGAAAGTTTCCTTACACACTAAGGTCTGATTCCTTTTTTCTTAACAGTTCTTTCAACTTGTCTATTTTCTTTCACATTTTACTATAAGCAGCAAGAAGAAACCATATCACATTTTCAATACTTTGCTTGGAAATCTCCTCAACTGAATATCCAACTTTATCATTTGCAAGTTCAGCTTTCCACATAATTCTTGGACACAATTCAGCTAAACTTTCTGACATTGTATAGAGAGGATCCCTTTTTCTCTAATTTCTTTCTTTCTTTCTTTTTTGTATGTGGGTAGCTCCCTAGCTGGGAACCAAACCCAGGCCACAGCGTTGACAGCGCCAGTGCCAAAGCCTTAAGCCACTGCACTACCAGGGAACTCCCGTTTTTCTCTAATTTTTAACAACATGTTCCTCAATTCCTTCTAAGCAGTCACCAGCAGCATAATTCATATCTGTGTTTTGACTAATAGGTTGTTCAAAGCAATCTAGGCTTTTTCTATCATGCTCGCCAGAATTATTCTAGCCTCTATCCTTTACCCAATTCCAAAGCCACTTTTATGTTCTTTAGGTATTTTTTTAATAGTAGCACCCTACTTCTAGTACCCAAATCTATTAGTTTCCTATTGTTGCTATAATAAATACAAAAACTTAGTAACTTAAACCACAGGAATTCATCCTCTTATAGTTCTGGAGGTCAGAAGTCCAGTATCAGCTTCATTGGTTAAAGTCAAGGTGTTAAATAGGGCACTTCCCTCTGGAGGATCTGAGAGAAAAATCTATCCTCATTTTTTGCAGCTTCTAGTGGCCACCTGTAATTCTTGACTTCTGGCTTCTTCTTCCATCTTCAGCATTTATCTGCTTCTGTCATCTAATTGCCTTTCCTGCTGACTCTGACCCTTCTGTGTTCCTCTTATAAGGACCATGTGGTTACATCAGGTGTTGTGATTGTATCCTGTATAATTCAGGATAATTTCCCCATCTCAAGATCCTTAACTTTATCACATCTACAAAGTCTCATTGATGTATCAGTTAATATGTATGGGTTATGGAGATTAGGACACAGGCATATTTAGGAGGCCATTATTCTGCCTACTACACCTACTAACCATCATTCTCCTCTACCTGCTTTTCTAATTAAACCTCAATTTTGCTTATGTATAGGGCAGCCATGTGCTTAAAAGAAGCTGTCCCTCTTTCCAACTCCAGGGGATGAATCTTGATCAGTCTAGCCTAGGTCAGTTCTCCTAATAATTCTATTATGCATCAGAGATTTCTCTTTGTTTCTTCATTTTTTCTTAGTAACAGAACTGCCCAGAATAAAGCCTATGTTGCCCAGTGTCCTTGAGCATGGATATATGATTAAATTGAACCATTGGGATATGAGCAAAAATTATATCTGAACTTTCAAGTCATTTCTTTAAGGGAAAGTGGGGTGTCTCCAGTACTTCCTCACTTTTCAGCTGGAGGAAATGAAGATATGATGGGAGGAGTTGGCATAGCCATCTTGGATCAGAAGATGAAAACCCCAAGTTAAGGATGGAAGAGACATAGATAAAAAGAACCTGGATCCCTGTTCATTGTGGACACACAAGCCAGCCTAGACTACCTACTGCACTTTTCCTTGAGAGAGAAATAAGTATCTCTGTTGTTTAAGCCACTGCTACATTTGGATGTTTGTTGTAGCCATTAAACCTTACTCCTGTATTGATTGGGCCTGACCATGTTCCTCAATTGTGGCCAACTGGACATAAGAGGTGGACTGGGATGATTTGGGGGAATGTTTTCCGCTTTGTAAAGGGACACAAGGGAAGAACCCTGCCTCCATCTGGCTTTTGGATATTTCTGTGCAAAGAGCTGAATCCTGGGGCTGATGCACCCATCTTCTGATCTTGAAAAGTCAATCCTAGGGATAAAAACCAACTTCCCATGGCTGGCGCAGCCCAGGGGTGCTGGATGATGTTTCTGAGCCACTGTATAAATGGACTCAAGTATGCCTATTTCCAGGCTCCCTGTTACACAAGATCGTAACTCTTTGACGTTTAAGCTACCAGTAGACACATTTTCTGTTACTTGCAGCCAAATAAATTCTAACTATTCAAGGAGCTTCCTCAGAAGCTCATGGGTCCTCAACAAAACCATGCTGGAGGGAGCTTTAGGACTTTGGACTCTTCCTGTGCCTTGGCTCTTCTAGGATCTCTAGCCATTGTATCTCTCTCCAGCCAAGCCTGCTGAGGGTGTGAAAGTTCCACTTCTCCCAATGTCAGGATTTATCAAGCATCCAACAGTCCATTAAGCTGTATATGGGCTATTAAATTCTTTGAGTCTCTCTTTCCTTATCTTCAGAATAAGCTAATTTATAAAACAGTACCTCTTAAAAGATCTTTGTATAATAAAATCAAATAATGGATTATTTTTACAGTTTGTTGTATATAAGTTTATCCAACTGGAAATTGAGTTTGTGAGGGCAAATGAATGACCACACTACCCATATAATCCCAGAATCTATGACAGGGTATAACACCAATCAGATACACAGTAAATATTTACTGTGTATCTTAGATATGACCAAACCGAGCACTACCATTCCCTCAAGGCACAGAAATTGGTTCAGGATTGGCTAAAGCCAAGTAAAGTGAAACCCAGGACTTTTGCTTAGGTGGCTGGAAATAAGATTCATTTTCCTCCTCAACTGTTCAATTGTGAGAGTGTTAGTCCAGAACTTTTGCAGCTTATTTGCCACATAAAAATAAAGACTGCCTGAAAGTAGAGTCTGAGAGAGAGAGAGAGAGAGAGAGAGAGGAAACAAACAGGGTTTTGTTGACAATTTAAGCCCCTGTGTCAAGTCATACCTAAAGACCACTCTTAGATTTTTCAGTTAAATGAAGCAATATCTCCTTCTTCTTTTTTCTTAAGAAGGTTTGGTATTCCCAACTGCTATGATGAATAATGAAAGGTCATGTAGTATATGAATCAGTCCTATACTAACATATTCCTGCTGAATGAGTTAGTAAGGTTGCTGATGGCTAGTCATAGTTTTGCTATGCCTGAAGTAGTGCAGTAAATGGTCACTTTTGCTGTAGGAATTAAAATCAGATCATTTTCCTATTCTAAAAATGTTCTAGAGGTCTTCCAAAATAAAGTCATTTGCAAGTGTTTATACCCAACCAAAATTCTACTGTTCAATGTTCATTTTCTGAATAATCCTCACTAGAAAGTCTCAGGCATTGATAGGTCTTTAAATTTTATTAGTGGACAACTACTTTCTCTTTCAAACCAGAGGTGTCTTATTTTGGTGGCCATGAGAATAAAGTTGGTTGTACAAATGAGAATAACACCAATGAACAGAGAAACTACTTGTTTAAGTAGCAAATATTTGAATTAATTTGATCTATATCCTTGAGTATAGCAGGACTACTCTGTGGCTTGGCATACTCTCATAGGTTGGGTCTCTAGGAAACAAACTTTAAGAGGTTTATTGAGGAGCTTTCAAAATCAGCACCTGGTGAGAAAACAAGAATAGCAGGATTTGACAGAAAAAGATACTGGGCTATGACGCAGTCACAAAAACTCAGCCAACCTCACAGGGAGCTCTGGGGCTGGGGTGGCCCTCGAATTTATCCCAAGTTAGGGCTGGGTCTTCACACTCGTACATTGACCAGTCATTGGATGCAGGCTCTCTCCAAGAAGGGATCTGGCCTTGGGAGAGTCAGCTCTCTTTAGCTGCCAGCAATTTCTAGAGAGGGACTCTGCTGGGAGTCAGCAGCAGCAGCACCCTCAGCAGTTGGGGGATAAGTTAGAGATCTGTAGGACACATTGCAGTGTCTATGAAACTTCCTGACTCTGCCAAAACCTTTTCAGGAAGTGGAAATATCCCTAGTCCAGTGATTCCCAACCTTTTTCCACTTGTGTACCCCCTTTAAAGCCATTTCCACAAATTGTACCCCTTGTTTTTAAAACAACTGTAATTAAATAGGCACTTTTGTTCAGTGCCTATCTTAATGTAAAATAGTTAAAATGAGGTAATAAGCTAAGAAAGAAAAATTACTACACTAAAAGTACAAATCACAGATTTAAATCTTACAATATTTGTAACAGTTAAATATTGATAATGATGATCAAGTATTGAACAAACTTTTAATGTATTACTATTAATAATATTTATTTGTTATCTGAAAAGTCTGTAATAATTGTTATGCAGATCAATAGCTGATTGAAATATTGTTAGTGAGATTGTTGAACTTGCTTTGATGCACTTAGTTTCTTGAAATCAGGCTCAAAATATGCAAGATATAGTCTTAAAACCAGACTTGTATTAGGGTTGTTGCAGTACTTATTTTTTATGAAGGTATAAGAAGAAAAAGCTCTCTCACTAGTTCAGTAGTAGTAAATGGAAAGAGGTATTTGAGTACCTTCTCACTGAGCTGTTCATATTCCTCACTGACACCTACCCAGAAGGTAATAAGATGCTTTCTTTTAAAATCAGAATTTAAAGAAGAATTGGTTGAAAGTTCAATTAGCTACTCTTTCTTATTGATTGATTGTTTAGCTTCTTTGAAGAATTCCTCACTGAAGGGATCTGCAATCCAATTGTTTTCTTTTCCATGTTGAGGGATATACTTATGGAAGGACACTTTAAGACCTTTCAAGTGACTTAAAATGGTCTCTTTCACATTTTGGGATAGTTGCAAGTCATTCTCAGATAAGTTGTACAGAGTTTTGAAAACTTCAGGCTGACCTCTTTCAATACACGCTTTCTAAAAGTCCAGATTTTTAATCATTGACTCACTTTTGTCAGTTACTTTGAATAGAATGATTGAACTGTTTTGAAGTCTCAAGTTGAGCTTATTTCTAGAAAAATATCTGATAAATATACAAGACTTTGAAGCCAATCACTGTCCTGAAACTTTGGAGCAAGAGGAAATGATGGTCTACAAAAAATATCTGCACTTCTCCCAGGAAGAAATACAAATGACCAGCAGACATGAAAAAATACTCATCCTCTTTAGCTATCAGGGAAATGCAAATCAAAACCACAATGAGATACCACCTCACACCTGTTAGAATGGCTGTTATCAACAAGACAAGGAATAACAAGTGCTGGAGAGGATGTGGAGAAAAAGGAACTCTGGCACACTGGGAGTGCAAATTGGTACAACCACTGTGGAAGGCAGTGTGGAGGTTCCTCAGAAAATTGGGAATGGAGTTGCCATATGAGCCAGCAACCCCCCTTCTGGGGATCTACCCCCAAAATTTGAAAACCTTAGTCCTCAAAGACGTATGTACCCCAATGTTCATTGCAGCACTGTTCACAGCGCTGCAATGGAAACAACCAAAGTGCCCTGTGACAGATGACTGGATAAAGGAGCTGTGGTACATATACACAATGGAATTTTACTCAGCTATATGAAAAGATGAAATATTGCCATTTACAACAAAATGAATGGATCACCATGCTAAGTGAAATAAGCCAGACAGAAAAAAAACAAAACTGTATGACTTCACTCATATGGAATATAAAACTGAAAGCAACAACAACAACAAAAAAATGAACAAATAACCCATGGACACAATCAATAGTTTAATGTTTATTTGGAGACAAGTGGGGAGGGGATGGGAGAAGAGGGAGGGGGTGGGAGAGGAAGGAGGGAAAGCTAAATACATGGTGATGGATAGAGAAGTCACATTAGGAGGTTGACAATGCACTGTAGAACTGTATATAATTCAATTACATATGTAATTCTTGCTAACAGATGTCAACCCAAAAAGTCTAACAATAAAAATAAAAATTCAAAGATACACCAAAAAATAGCGAGAAACAGATTAAGTTTAACAAATACTATAAAAATATATCTGGACTTCATGTCTAAGTTCAAACATCCATGTAAGTACTTTGCCATTAGATAGTCACTTTACCTTCATATGCAAAAGGAATGTGCTGTGAATGCTGTTCATTTCTTCACACAGCACTTCAAACAATCTGGAATTGCATGGTTGTGACTTAATAAAATTTACAACTTTTACAGCCTCATCAAGAACATCTTTCAGTTCACTAGGAAGAGGCTTGGATGCAAAACTTTGCTTATGGATGGAGCAGTGACTGCATGGTACACCAAGAACTACTTCTTTAATTCAGTGGTGTATGCCTATAAAACAACCTGACTTAGGGGGCGGAGGGCAAGATGGTAACTGGAGAGAAGGTCCCTAAAGCCTCTCCCAGAAAACAATTGAACGGCCACCCAGGAGCCAAGAAAGAGGACCCTGAGTGACACAACAGCAGCTGAGAAATCCACACATCGCAAGTAAATACCTGAAGGTTGGAGAGAAGGGGGCAAGTGAGAGAGAAGGGAGGGAGCAGAGATGGATTGCAACAGGACATAATCGCTACTAGACTATCCAGGAGCAGCACTGTGCATAGGAGGGGGGAGGCCAAGAGGTGACAAGAATAAAAGCCAGCAAAGTGGCAGAATGGTGGGAGACTGTGGGGGAGCTGGGCTTTGGAGCAGCGTGTTGGGGACGAAGCTTGGGAGCCAGCTGCTAGAACTTTTGAGTGGTAGGAAGGCTGAGCGAGGACTCTGAACTGCAGAGAGGACACCTCAACTCCCAGCGCCCTTGCGACCCACAGCTCCTACACAGGACTGCAGTTCCTGGTCCTGACCCGCTGCGGAGGCAAGCCAGCTGCCTTCATACCACCTGAGATCAGGCCTAAAGCTTTGGACTTGTGGTGCGCGTGCCTGCTGACATGCCCCTGGGTCCTACAAGCAGGGTGAGCCCGCAGACTCCACCCCAATGGCTGGTTGCTCGAGCAGGCCCAGTAAGAAAGGCGGACTTGGTAGCATTTGCCCCAGGCAGCAGAATCAGTCTCAGCCGCCATCACCCAGCTTCCCTAGCATAGGGCAGGAGGTGGAGCTGCCTTGGAGCACCTTTTGTTGGCCTCTCTCCTCTCCGACAGCCTCCCCAATGAACTAACTAACTGCAGGAAGCAGAGGGACCCCAGATAGATGCACGCTGCCTCCAAACATAGCAGGAGATCAGAAATAAGAAATAAACAACCCTCCTCTCTCCCAAAACTTGACCCTCAGTGCCACGTAGTATCTGCCCTACAGCAAGACACCACAAAAGTACTAATCTGGGCTCCTGGGCTTTGCTGAACATAACACCCTCATGTCAAAGAGGAAGAACCCAGCAGACAGGATGAATTCCTTAAAAACTAAAACTGCTCAGAAAGAACATGAAATTTATCCAGAAGACAGCTTCTTAGACCTAGACGTTTCTGAACTAAGTGACAGAGACTTTAAAGTAGCCATTCTAAAGGCTCTGAGAGAAATGAAAACATACTGGCAGAACACCATAGCTGAGATGAACGACATAAAAAAGAAGGAACTCCGTGAAAAAAGGGAACAATTTAACAAAGAAATTCAAAACATATAGAAGATTGAGATAGAAATGCTAGAGATAAGTAATATAATAAAAGAAGTGAGAAACCAAATAACTGTCATAAGAAACAGGGCCAACCAGATGGAGGAAAGAATTAGTGATATTGAAGATCAGAACATGGAAGCAGCTCAGAAAGAGGAAGAAAGGGAATATAGAACCAAAAGGATTGAAAGAACTCTGCAAGAACTATCTGACTCCATGAGACAAAACATCAGGATAATAAAATTAGAAGAAGGAGCAGAGCACTCTACAGAGAGCATACTCAAACAAATAGTAGATGAGAACTTTTCAATCCTATGGAAAGATCTGGAACCCCAAGTACAAGAAGAAAAGAGGTCCCCTAGATACCCAGACCGTAACAAGTCTTCTCCAAGACACACAGTACTAAAGATGTCCAAAACTAAAGACAAAGAGTCAATTCTCAAGGTGGCCAGGGAAAAAAGAACCTTTAGAGGGAAACCCAATAGACTGGCATCACACTTCTCAGCAGAAACTCTGCAAGCCAGGAGGGAGTGGAATCCAAAACTTTAAAAGAAGGAAACTTACAGCCAAAAATAAATTCTCCAGCAAAATTATCTTTCAGATATGAAGGTGGAATAAAGACCTTCTCAGACACACAGAAGCTGAGGAAATTTGCCAGCACAAGTCCAACACTTCAAGAAATATGGAAGGAGGCTCTTTGACCTGAAACAAAACATCAGGAAAAAATGGAATAAAGTTAGGGCAACAAGAAAGAAACAAAAACAAAACAAAAACAAACAAAGAAATAAGTAATGGCAATTTCGATCATCACTCCAAATGTTAATGGACTGAACTCACCAATAAAAAGACATAGAGTAGCAGACTCAATTAAAATACAAAATCCATCCATATGCTGTCTCCAAAAAACACACTTCAGTCATAAGGACAAACACAGACTCAGAGTGAAAGGATGGGAAACAATACTCCAAGGAAATGGTAACCAGAGAAAAGTGGGAGTTGCCATACTGATATCTGATGAAATAAACTTCAGGTTAAAAAAGATAGGAAGAGACAAAGATGGACATTACATAATGATAAAAGGCACAATACAACAACAAGAAGATTTGACACTAATTAATATATATGCTCCCAAACAGGATGCACCAAAATATACAAAGAAACTACTAACAGAGTTGAAAGGAGAAACTGGCAAAAACAAAATCATTGTGGGAGACTTATACACTAACAGCCATGGACAGATCATCCAAACAGAAAATAAATAAGAAAATATCAGCTCTAAATGACACGTTACAGCAATTAGACATAATTGACATTTACAGGACAATTCATCCAGCAAAAAGAGACTATACCTTCTTTTCTAGTGTACATGGAACTTTCTCAAGGATAGACCACATGTTGGGACACAAAAGTAGCCTCAGAAAATTCAAGAAGATCGAAATCATACCAAGTGTATTCTCAGACCACAAAGCTTTGAAATTGGAGATCAACTGTAAAAGGAAAGCAGAAAAAACCACATATACATGGAGATTAAACAACAGCTTATTAAAAAAGGACTGGATAAAAGAACAAATAAAAGATGAGATTAAAAATATATAGGAAAAGGGGAGGGGTGGGAAAGGAGGGGGGGAAGCTAAATATAAGGTGATGGAAAGAGAAGTCACATTAGGTGGTGAACTTATTATACATCAAGTTGACAATGCACTGTAGAATTGTATACCTGAAACCTATGTAACCCTTGCTAACAGATGTCACCCCAATAAGTCTAACAATAAAAATGGATTAAAAAAATATATAGAAACTAATGACAATGAAAATACAACATATCAGAATTATTGAGACACAGAGAAAGCAGTAATAAGAGGGAAATTTATATCACTACAGGCCTAGCTTAAGAAACAAGAAAAATCACAAGCAAACACCTTAGAATCCCATCTTAAAGAACTAGAAAAAGAAGAGCAGAAAAAACTCAAAGTCAGCAGAAAGAAAGAAATAATAAAAATTAAAGCAGGGCTAAACCAATTAGAGAACAGAAGAACAATAGAAAAAATTAATATTACAAAGAGCTGGTTCTTTGAGAAAGTCAACAAAATTGACACATCCCTTGCTAGACTAATCAAAGCACAAAAAGAAAGGACACAAATATCCAAAATTAGAAATGAAAGGGGAGAAATTACCACTGATACTACAGAAATATAAAGGATTATAAGAAAATATTATGGAAGATTTTATGCCACTAAATTTAACAACCTAGAAGAAATGGACAAGTTTCTAGAAACTTATAGACTACCTAGACTGAACCAAGAAGAACTGGATAATCTAAATAGATCAATCAATAGCAAAGGGATTGAAATGACTATCCATAATCTCCCTAAAGGCAAAAGTCCTGGTCCAGATGGTTTCACCGAGTTCTACCAAGCACTCAAAGAAGAATTAACACCTATCCTCCTCAGACTCTTCCAAGAAATTGAAGAGGAAACAATACTCCTAACTCATTCTATGAGGTCAACATTACCCTAATACCAAAGCTGGCAAAGACAAAAAGAAAAAAGAAAACTATAGACCAATATCTCTGATGAACACAGATGCAAAAATCCTAAACAATATATTAGCAAATAGAATACAACAATACATCAAAAAGATCATACATCATGATCAAGTGGGATTCATCCCAGGAGCACAAAGATGGTTCAACATACAAAAATCAATCAATGTGATACACCACATAAACAAAATCAAAGATAAAGACCATATGGTCATTTCAATTGATGCGGAAAAAGTTTTCAACAAGATACAACATCCATTTATGATCAAAACACTAAATAAAATAGGTATAGAAGGAAAGTATCTCAACATAATAAAGGCCATATATGACAAACCCTCAGCTAACATCATACTGAATGGGGAAAAGCTGAAACCTATTCCCCTAAAATCAGGAACAAGACAGGGATGCCCCCTGTCACCACTGCTATTTAATATAGTACTGGAAGTTCTAACTACAGTAATCAGGCAAGAGAAAGGAATAAAAGGTATACAAATTAGGAAAAAAGAGGTAAAATTGTCACTATTTGCAGATGAAATGGTCCTTTATGTAAAAAATTCCAAAGATTCCACCAGGAAACTATTAGAAGCAATAAATGAATATAGTAGTCGCAGGATACAAAATCAATGTACAAAAATTAACATCATTCCTATATACAAACAATGAATCCTCAGAAAAAGAAATGAGGGAGTCAATTCCTTTTGCTATGACAACAAAAAGAATGAAATATCTGGAATTAAGTTAACAAAGAATGTGACAGACTTTTACACTTTTGAAAGAAATTGGAACAGACATTAAGAGATGGAAAAATATCCCCTGTTCATGGATAAGAAGACTTAACATTATTAAAATGGCCATTCTGCCCAAAGCAATCTACAGATTTAATGCAATACCCATCAAAATCCCACAATCATACTTTTGTGAAATAGATAAAAGCATTATCAGATTTATATGGAACCATAAAAGACCTCGAATTGCCAAAGCAATACTACATAAAAAGAATCAGCCTGGTAGCATTACACTCCCTGACTTCAATTTATATTACAAAGCATCAATAGTCAAAACAGCTTGGTACTGGCAGGAAAGCAGAAATATAGACCAATGGAACAGAACTGAAAACCCAGAAATAAACCCACAAATATAAGGACAAATAATTTTTGATAAAGGAGCTAAAAACGTACAATGGGGAAAAGACAGCCTCTTTAGTAGGTGGTGCTGAGAAAACTGGAAAAACATATGCAAAAGAATGAACCTGAGCTGTGAACTCTCTCCATATATAAAAATTAACTCAAAATGGATTAAAGATCTTTATATCAGATCTGCAACAATAAACTGTATAGAAGAAAACATCAGTATTAAGCTGGACTCTAGGAAGACTTCATGAACCTGACCTCAAAGGCAAGGGAAGTAAAAGCTAAAATAAATGAATGGGATTATACCAAACCAAAAAGCTTCTGCACAGCAAAAGAAACCATCAACAAAGCAAAGAGACAGCCAACTGAATGGGAGAAAATATTTGCAAATAACGCCCAGTTAAGGGTCTAATATCTAAAACATGTAAAGAACTAATAAGACTTAACAACAAAAAGCAAACAACCCAATTAAAAAGTGGGTAGAAGAACTAAACAGACACTTCTCCCACAAATAAATACAAATGGCCAGCAGACACATGAAAAATGCTCGGCCTCATTAGCCATCAGAGAAATGCAAATCAAAACCACAATGAGATACCACCTCACATCTGTGAGAATGGCTGTTATCAACAAGACAAGGAATAACAAGTGCTGGAGAGGGTGTGGAGAGAAAGAAACTCTGGTACACTGCTGGTGGGAGTGCAAACTGGTACAACCACTGTGGAAGGCAGTGTGGAGGTTCCTCAGAAAATTGGGAATGGATCTACCATATGACCCAGCAATCCCCCTTCTACCCAAAAGACTTGAAAACCTTTGTTGCAAAGACCTATGTACCCCAATGTTCATCGCAGCACTGTTCACAGTGACCAAAACATGGGAACAACCAAAGTGCCCTGCGACAGATGACTGGATAAAGAAGCTGTGGTACATACACACAATGGAATGTTACTCAGCTGTAAGAAAAGATGAAATATTGCCATTTGCAACAAAATGGATGGACCTGGAGATCATCATGCTTAGTGAAATAAGCCAGACAGAAAAAACAAAGAACTGTATGACGTCACTCATATGTTGACTATAAAACTGAAAGCAACAAGAAAAAAGAAATGAACAAACAAACAAACAACCCATGGACACAATCAATAGTTTAATATTTATTGGGGATGAGTGGGTTAGAGAGGGGAGAAAGGGGAGGGGGTGGGAGAGGAGGGGGGGAAGCTAAATATAAGGTGATGGAAAGAGAAGTCACATTAGGTGGTGAACTGATTATACAACAAGGTGACAATGCACTGTAGAATTGTATGCCTGAAACCTATGTAATCCTTGCTAACAGATGTCACCCCAGTAAGTCTAACAATAAAAAGGAATTTAAAAGAAAAAAAAAAAACCAATAACCTCACTTAGGCTTACCTCCATCAGTGCATACACCACAACAGTTTGGCCAGCTACTCTCCTTTCCAAAAAAATCACCATTGATTGCATTAAAAATATATTCACCTGTGGTACGCTCTGTCAATGGGTACCAAAGCAACAGGTTTTCCTCAATTTCATTTCCTACCAAGTACCTTGCAAAGATGAGCAATATAGATAAATTAGGAACATCTACACTTTCATCTTCCTGGATGGAAAAGAATTTCCTTTTTCTAATTCTATATACTATTACAGCTTCAACATCATCAGACATGTCCTGAATTCATCAAATCTTTGTATTGTTTGAAAAAGATAAAATTGATTTTGCAGCCATGTTTTTCCTCAAACATACAAAATATGGTATTCTTAATACAAGGGGAAATTAAATCTTCACCTGTAGTATGGTTTTTCCACATTTAGCTATGCAATAAGCTATAAGGTGTGAAGCCTCAACTGCATTCTCGTTGTCTTTCTTTCCTGACATCATGTATGAAGTAACAGTTGGACACTTTTCTAAGCATTGAAAATAATGTATTTCTTTGCTTTTATACATAGAATGTTTAGTTTCTAAATATTGCATGAGTAGAAAGGGTTTCATGCAACCATTGGATAATATTTCCTTTTCTTCTATGTAGAATTTGAGGCATGCACCTTTTTACTATCCCCTGGTGTGGGTTTACTCATAGCTGCGGACACATGTTGAGAAGTACTTGGTGACAGGTTGTAATCCACATCATTTGGGTTTTTTAAGTGTTCCTGTTTTCTACTACTGATCCATAACTGACATGTTTAAAAATCACTGACATGCTTAAAAATCACTGACAATAATAACTGAAACTATGTTAAACATTAAATTAAAAAACTACTTGAAAATAATCACAAGGAAAACAATGCACTTACTTTCAGTCAGTCAATAACTAAACTGATCAAACAATCTGGCTATAGATGTATTTATGTGTTTTGGAAAGTTCTAGAAACATTGCATATGGATTGTTCTGAAACTGTGTGTAATGATTGGTAAAAGAGCAGTTTGGGGGAAGGATTCATAGCCATGCCCTCACCAATCATCATTCACTAAGTGATCTAATTTTGAAGTGTCTCCATTAACAGTGATTCAAACTTAATATTTATTGTTCCATAACTAATGTTTTGCATTTTTTTTACTTTACTTGATTTTTGCCATTACTGATTATTTTTCACATACCCCTGAATGACGCAGCATGTACCCTGAGAGGTATGTATACCACCGCTTGGGAACTGATGCCCTAGTCCTTTCTCTATACATGGCTACATTTTTCCAAGAGATTCCTGGCTTTTGCTTTGGAGCACCACAAAGCCATCTTGATCATCCCCCAATACCTAGGATGCCAGAGCCCAAAATTCTGTGGGAAAATGGTCAATCCTCAAGCACCCTTGGTCAGCCCCTCACTGTCCTTGGTGCCCTTGGTGAGAAGTGCATAGGCTAGTGAGATGTCCTTTCTCTTCTTTCATCAGCTAATGGAAACCCTCTCCCTACCCCCACAATTCTCTCCTCTTAGAATGCCCACAGAGTCCACCTTCCTCAGAACTCACTTTGGAACTCACTCTCTGCCATGCCTGCTCCAAATGGTGCTAAGCTTCACCACGTGCACTTGTGGGTCTGCTTCTGGTACATGACTGAATGGGGTTCTGTCCATGGGGTGATGGATGAGGACCTACCTCCTATGGAACTTCTGGGTCATATCTTCACTAGAACACCAAGAAGAACTCTTGGCATATGATGATGGCTTCTCAGAAGTCCACACCTCATTCTGGCTGCTTTGTGAACTTCACAGCTCCTCTTTCTGACCTGAAAACTGGGATCCTGGAAGCCTCCTTCTCTGCCCAGCAGGGGACCATAGGCATAACTTTGAGAGAAAAGAACATGTGTTGAAGCTGACAGGTTTCTGGGAGGTGCTGTCAGTTGTGTTTCACTCTCAGACTTCCTCCGGCCTCTGTGGGAGGACTGGCCGTGCCAGCCAACACATGTGGCACAGAGGACTGGGTTGCAAAATATATCCGGCATGGCAGTTGGTGAAAAGAGTTATGCAATAGCTACCAACTTACGGAAACCACGGTGAGATGCTCCCTGGAATAGAGGCTCCTGACTTTGCCACCCTGGCCACAGACTTGGGTTCCACATTGGCAGTCTGAAGAGTGAATGGCCCAGGCTGTGGGGTGTCAAGAACTGTAACAGATCTTCCCTGAAGTCACCCTGGTAGCACATGCCCCACAAGAACCAGCATTTCTGGCATCTTTTCCTCTGAGGGTCTCCAGGGCTACTTTCTTTTTCACATTTTAGAAATTTCAAAGGCAGTTGAATTTGGTTATCAGCTGCCCCTCAGACCCCCAGATCTTCTGGGCAGGAGTTTCCACCTTGGAAAGGGACAGGGTCAACCTGGGGAAAGAGTGTGGAGGGGACAACTGAAATGAGGAGGAGGTTGAAGATTACATCCTGTAGGGAGGTGTTGTGGCTCACCCTGGAGAAAGGCAGTCTGAGGGGACCCACTCACTGACCTTTTAAGTCTCTGCTGTCCCAATGTTGAGAAAGTATGTGACATTCAGGGGCACAGATGACAAAGCTGGGACCTTAGGAGTAATCACAGGGAAGCAGATCCCAGCCCCATATCAGAAGGAACTCCCTTCTGTTCAGAGCTCTCCGTAGCAGGATGGAATGACAAAAGGAAGCAAGCTCAACATCATGGAAGGAGCTAGACAACCATATGCTGAGTGTCACAAAGGTAATCTAAGTAGCATGTATACCCTGTCCTGGAGGTGCCACTTACCTGCACAGACAAATCATCAGCATTTCTGAGAAGAAGAGTGAGGGGAGGAATTCTGCAAGTCAAGCTGAGAGCTAGGTATCCTTGGGGAGCAAACCCACCAAGTGTTTTTGGCCCCACCCTAAGCTCCACATTGCCTTCCACCAGTGGGGAAATCAAACTTACCTGGATCTGTATCCTAGTTGTGCTACTTACTCTGTGTGACCCTGAGTTAGTCATTTACCTTCTGTGAGCCTGTTGTTTCCCCCTTGAAGATTTCATGAGATGAAGACATGAGAGCCCCTGGCACACAATCAGTGTTCAAGAAAAGAAAATTTGGTTTTATTTCTATCTCACCACCTGGCCACATTAAATCCTCAAACCAAAACCATACACTTAAGCCAATACCCCCAAGGATGACAAAAATTGACATCAGGTTGGAATGCATCTTTCTAGACATTTTCATATGCCTTATGTACATGTATATGGATATTCATTGAGAAAGGTTATTTATGTAAACATTGTACTTTGCATTTTATTTTGCACTCTGCTTTTCTGTATGCAGCAATATATCTTGGAGGCTTCTTCATGCTAATAAATATGGAATAACTTCATTCTCATTAACTACTGCCTTATTTAAGGGATGATTACACTGTGGTTTATTTAGTTCTTCCTCTATAAATGGACACTGAGATAATGTCTATTTTTTTCACACTTAGAAGCAATGAACATCTTCATTAATTCCTTCTAGCATATATAAACAGCTTCACATCCAAAGAAGTGAAATCCTATATCAGAGAGGATGTGCATTTGTAATTTTAATATAGGAAGACTATCCAAAAAGTATCCAGCCATAAAATATGAAAAACAGAGGCATTTATGGCTGGATTTCTTCTAGACAACCCTCTTGTATTTAGGCAGTAAAAATTCATTAATAACTAAATTTTTAATTCAGTCACCTTAATCCCAGGGGCAAGTTTTAGGTATTGTGATTTTTCTTACATGTTTAAATTGCAGTTAAAATTGCAAAAAAGAAATGCATGCTTCTTGTAAAAAAATAGATACCTGTGCTTTTAAAAAAAAGTACAAGCCCCTTCCCTTCCTATCTCAGTCCCTCTGCCAACTATGGACAATTGGCATGTATACTTTCAGACCATTTCTCTGCATTTACAAGCATACAAATAGCATATAAACACAGACTTTTTTCTTTTTATATGAATGAGATAAATATAGGTAAACAAATAAATATAAAAATTGATTTCCCTCTTTATTGACATATCTTAGACATCTTTCCATGTCAGTGTTTTTATATCTGGATCTTTACTTTTAGCAGTTGCATAGAATTTTATTGTAAGAGAAACCATAATAAACTTAGTCCCCAATTGATGAACACTTTGGTTGTTTTCAATCTTTTGCTATCATAAATGAAGCTGCAGTGAATATCTGGGTACATGCATCATTGTGTGCTTTGAAAATACATTAAACTAAAGCAAAACTAATCTTAGAAGTGTTAGGAGACAGGTGTTAGAAGACAGGAAATTAATCACCCTTGGGAATGGTTGGTGACTGGAAAGTGACACAAAGAGAGTTTTTGGGGTAATACTCTGTTTCGTAATTTGGGTGCTAGTTACACGGGTGTGTTCACATTGTGAAAATTCATCAAGATGCATACCTATGAGTTATGAATTTTCATGTGGTTACACTAAAACTTAAAGTTTTACTTTAAAATGTAGGTGAAAAACTAATACATTTAAGTTTTTTTGGGAAGCACTAGATATGACAGAAGCTGTATATAACAAATTAAACTCTAATTTGTGCCAAATTCATATACTGAAAACTGTTAACTAATTTGCTCACAGATGTTGAACAAGTAATTAAGGGAAGAATAGAGTGAAATGGAACTGAATTTACTCAGGGATTTAATAATTCTAGAATGTTGAGAAAAACTTTTAAGGAAGTATTGTTTCATCTGAAACTTAAAGGATAATGGTATCTGTTTCTATTGCCTGTTTTTTCTCTTGGGTTTTCAGTCCCATCCTACATTCTCAAATGCCTAGTGATTTCTATTTAGGTGCCAGACATTGTATATAAAAATTATAGAGATGATAAAAGTCATAGAGATAATGGATGTATTAACTTTCTTCAGAAAGGATATAGGGAGTTCCCTGATGGTGTAGTGGCTTAAGGCTTCGCAATTGGCGCTGTCAGCACTGTGGCCTGGGTTCGATTCCCAGTCAGGGAGCTATCCACATACCAAAAAGCAAAAAAAGAAAGAAAGAAAGGATATACATTTTCTTCTAGAGGACAGCTAGCCTGAAAACATTTACAATCTCAGAACATCTTAATCCAAACATGGAGACATTCAAAACAAAGCATCAGTCTCTATGAGGAATGGCCTATTTCTGGCTCACTTTTGTTTTGTTTTTTAATAATAATTCAATTGAAATATAATTCATATACTGTACAATTCACCGATTCAAAGTATTTTAGAATATTCACAGATATATCCAACAATCAGTATGGTTAATTTTAGAACACTTTCAGAGCCCAAAAAGAAACTTCATACCATTTTTCTATCACCACTATTACCATCCCTACCCCACTTGCTAGCTATACACAATGACTAATTTACATTTTGTCTTTATATGTTCACCTATTTGGACATTTCATATAAATTGAATCATATTCTATGTGGTCTTTGTGACTTCCATCTTTCACCTAGCATGATATTTTCAAGGTTCATCTGTGTCACATATATCACTGCTTCATTTCTTTTTATGGCTGACAAATATTCCATTGTATGGATAGACCACATATTATTTATCCATTCACCAGTTAATAAATAATTGGGCTGTTTTAACTTTTTCACTATTATGAATAGTGTTTCTATAAACATTTATGGACAAGTTATTGTGTGAATATGTGTTTTTATTTTGGGGGGAGGAACCTAAGAGTGAAATTGCTGAGTCATATGATAACTCTATGTTTAGCTATTTAAAAAATTGTAAGACTGTTTTCCAAAGTGGCTGCACCATTTTACATTTACACCACCAGTGTATGAGGGTTCCAATTTCTTTACACGTTATTGTCTAATTTTTTGTTTAATAGCCACCCTAATAGGCATGAAGTGGTTTCTCATTGTAATTTTTATTTGCATTTCCCTGATGACTAATAATGTCAGTCATCTTCTCATATGTTTTCTGGACATTGGTATATCTTCTTTGGAAAAATGCCTGTTCAAAACCTTTACCCATTTTTAAAATGGGTTATTTTCTTTTTATTATTAAGATGTAAATTTTCTTTATATAGTCTAGAAACAAGTCCCTTATCATATACATGATTTTCAAGTGCTGGGAGTGCCAAAAATATGTATATGCTTTTTAAGAGATGTTATCTATATATTACATAAATAGTGATGGTAACCACTTTGAGCACCTCTTGTAATTGAAGAAGTCAAACATGACTTGTATTCATCTTTTGTTATCAGTTTACATTGAGTATTACAGTTTTTTCTTTCTTAAAATGTGTATACATTTTTTGGTACCCTCTGTACTGTCTCCTAGACAGTGGAATGTTTTTGTTTTTGTTTTTGTTTTTGTTATTTTTTGCTTTTTTGGCTTTTACTTTTTTTGAGAGTTTTTATTTTTCAATTACATTTGACATGCAATATTTTGGTTTCAGGTGTACAGCACAGTGATGAGTCATTTATACAAAATCCTCATTCAGATACATCTAGTTTCCCTCTGATACCATACATAGTTATTACCATGTTATTGATTAGATGCCCTATGCTGTACTTTTACATCCCTGTGTCTATTCTGTCACTATGAATTCGTACTTCTTGATTTCTTCCTCCTTTTTATCCAGCTCTCCTCCCATCACCCTAACAAATCTAGTACCCATCTGACACTACACAAAGTTACTGCAATCTTATTTACTATATTCCCATGTTATACTCCATATGCCCATGATTATTGCTTTATAACAACAAAACTAAACTTCTCAATCCCTTTCCCTAATTTTAACCACTCTTCCATCTCTCCTCTCACCTTAAAGAAGTCCCTCAAACATTCTTTGTAGTACTGGTTTGGTGATGAGAAGCTCTTTATATGTCCTTCAATTTTGAATGCTAGCTTTGTTGGATACATTAATCTTAGTTGTAGATCCTTGATTTTAATCACGTTGAATATTTTCTGCCCTTCCCTTTGGGCCTGCAAAGTTTCTTATGAGAATCAGCTGAGAGTAGAATGCTTGTCCCCTTATAAGTTACTACTTGTGTTTCTCTTGCCATTTTTAGAATTTTCTCTTTGTCTAACTTTTGCCATTTTAATTATGCTGTGTCTCAGTGTGTTCCTGTTTGGGTTCATATTGTTTGGGACTTTCTGTGTTTTCTGGGCTTGTATGTCTATTTCCTTCAGGTTAGGAAATTTTTCAGTCATTTCTTCAAACAAGTTCTCAATCCCTTGCTTTCTCTTTTCACATTCTGGTAGTCCTGTGATGCAAATGTTGTTACACTTAATGTTGTCTCAGAGGAATCTCAAACCATTCTCGTTTTTTTGTATTCTTTTTTCTATTTGTTGTTCTAATGGAGAGTTTTCTGCTGGCTTTTCTTGCAAATTACTGCTTTGTGTTTCTGCTTCATCTAGGCTGGTGACTCCTTTTATTCCACTCTTCATTTCAGTTAATACAATCTTTATCCTTGCCTGTTTCTTTATAATGCTTTGTATGTCTTACTTTATGCTTGCTATCTCTTTGTTGAAATTATCATTAAGTTTTCTGAGCATTTTTATAATCATTGTTTAGAGCTCTCTCTCTCTCTCTCTTTGATGGATTGTTTGACTCAATCTTGTTTCCTGTGATTTTCTGGTGTTTGAATTTATTTTGAGCTCCCTCTTTCTGGTTTCTTATTCTGGCAGCCTCTCTCTTGTAGATATCCAGTTCCTTAACACAACACTATCTGCTGCAGTCTTTGGTGTTCACTGATGATACTAAGCAGGCAGAGGTCTGGGCAGTAGGGGTGAGGGGGAGAGAGGCGGCCAGGATTTGCACTTTTGTCTTCTTCCTGGGGCTGTGAGGTCATGCATGTAGCATGAGCTTATGTCTTTCTGTACTCGGTTTGCATCAAGGACTCTGCCCTGAGCCTTGGGGTCAGACCTCTATGCTGGTCTCTCAGACTGTGCTCAGGTTGTGGGCCAAGAAATGCACACACAGCCCTCTCTTTCTCCTTCCTGGCCAGAGTGAGGTTGTGCTGCAGTCCCTTACCACCCAGTCACTCCCCCTCCTCTCTGGACCAGGAGTGAAGTTGAGCCACTGTGTCTTGAGGAACTGGTCTGCAACTCCTGGGGGCCAAAGTGAGGTCTAGTGGCAATGCCTGATGGCCCCCATATCTGGGCCTCCTTTTCTCTGTCTTGCAGACTGAGTGAGGCCCAGAGTGCTCACCTGCTGACTTTTTCCTTCTCTCTCCCTCAGTGATAGAGTTTCAAGTGGGGACCTGCTCGGAGTCCACACCTGGGCACTTCCTCTTTTTTCTCCTTTGTTTGCCCCATTGCCCATCTATAGACACTTTGATGCAACAAGTGGGTTTCTTAGTTGTGTTCATGCATTGAGAAGGGAGTCCTTAGTTGAGTTATGGATGTTTTATTCATTGTAATCTCCAAAGGAGTTTTTTAGGGGGTCCCTCTCATGTCGCCATTTTTTTTATCTTTTCACTTTCTTGATAGTATTATTTAAAGCAAAATTTTGATGAAGTCCAATATATTTTTTCTTGTTATTCATGACTTTTGGTCATGAATCTAAGAATCAATTGCCAAATCTGAGGTCATGAAGAGATGTCCCTATAATTATTTTAATAGCATTATTGTTTTAGATCTTATATTTCAGTCATTGATTGATTTGGAGATAGTTTTTGTATACGGTGTGATATAAGTGTGTAAATTCACTCTTTCATATGTGACTATCCAGTTGTTTATTATCATTTGTTGAAAAGGCTATTCTTTCCTCATTTTTGGAAAATTGTCAAAAATGGGTTAACCACTGACACATGGGTTTATTTCTTAACTTTCAATTCTATTCTTTTGCTTAAACATTTTTAAAATCCCTTTACCTTTCTTACCCAGCCCCTCAATGCCCCTGTCATCTGGCAACCATCAATTTGTTCTCTGTATCTATGGGTCTGTTTCTGTTTTGTTTGTTCATTTATTTTGTTCTTTAGATTTCAAATATAAGTGCGATCACATGGTATTTGTCTTTCTCAGTTTGACTTGTTTCAATTAGTATTATACCCTTTAGGTTCATCCAGGTCATGGCAAATGCTATTATTTTATTCTTTTTATGGCAGAATAATGTTCCATTGTATACATGTATCACAATATTTTTATTGTTAAATTTATTGGGGTGACATTGATTAGTAAAAATTATATAGATTCCAGGTATGCAATTCTACAATACATTATCTATGTGTTGTGTCATGTGTTCATCATCCAGAGTTAGTTCTCTTTCCATCACCATATATTTGAGACCCTGTCCCTTCTCTCCCACCCTGTTCCCATGATACCCTCAGATAATCACTAACCACTAAACTATTGATTGTGTCCATGAGTTTTTGTTTCTTTGTTGCTTTCAGCTGTATGTTTCACATATGAATGAAATCATATGGTTCTTGAGATTTTTCTGTCTGATTTATTTTGCTTTGCATGATGACCTCAGGTCCATCTATGTTATCATAAATGGCCCTATTTCATCTTTTTCTTATGACTGAGTAATATTCCATTGTGTAAATGTACCACAACTTCTTTATCCAGTTGTCTGTCAAAAGAGACTTCGGCTGTTTCCATGACTTGGCCACCATGAATAGTGCTGCGATGAACAATTGGGGTACATATATCTTTGCCACAATTTCTTTATCCAACCATTTATTGAAGGGAATTTCAGTTGTTTTCATATTTGGCTATTGTAAATAGTGCTGCAGTGAACATAAGGATGAATATCTTTTCAAATTCATATTTTGGATGTCTTTGAATAAAATACCCAGGAGTGGAATTGTTGGGTCATAATGTAGCTCTATTTTTAATTTTTGGAGGAACCTCTATACTGTTTTCCATAGTGGCTACACCAGTTTGCAATCTCACTGATAACACACAAGTGTTTTCTTCAAATACTTGCTGTTTGTTGATTTATTGATGATGGCCATTCTAACAGGTGTGAAGTGATATCTTATTGTGGTATTTATTTGCATATCTCTAATGATTAGTGACATTGAGCATCATTTCATGTCTATTGGCTATCTGTACGTCTTCTTTAAAAAGTGTCTATTTATGTCCTCTGTCCATTTGTTAATAGAATTGTTTGTTTTATTTTAATGTTGAGTTGTATGAGTTTTTCTTTATCTTAGATTTTGGATATTATCCCCTTATCAAATGTATCATTGGAGGATACCTTCTTCCATTCAGTAGGATGTCTTTCTATTTTGTTGATGGTTTCTTCACTGCACAGAAACTTTTTAGTTCGATGTACTTTTGTTTATTTTTCTTTTGTTTCCCTTGCCTGAGGAGATGTATCAGTAAAAATATTACTAAGGGTAACATGTGATTGTTTACTTCCTATATTTTTTCCAGAAGTTTTATGGTTTGGGGTCTTATATTTAAGTCTTTAGTCCATTTTGAGTTTATTCTTGTATATGTGTAAGAAGGTAGTCCAGCTCCTCGTTTTGTTTTCTTTTGTTTTCTTTTGTTTTGCATGTATCTGTCCAGTTTCCCTAGCACAATTTATGGAATAAATTGTCTTTAACCCATTGTACAGAATCTGGAAGAAGGGAGTTCCCTGATGGTGTAGTGGCTTAAGGCTTCAGCACTGGCACTGTCAGCACTGCGGCCTGGGTTCGATTCCCAGTCAGGGAGCTACCCACATACCAAAAAGCAAAAAAAGAATCTGGAAGAAATAATGCCTTTTTTTATGAGCTGACAATCTATACCAAATCTTTTATTTCAAAATTATAAGCATATAATTCTGTAGTATTACATTATTTTAACTACTTAAAAAAGGATGTTACTTCTGCTGAACGCTGCATATTCTTTCCTCCTTTGTCATAGATTAAATAATCATATAGGCATGGGTCTATTTCAGGACTCTCTACTTTGTTCCATTAATCTATGTGTCTGTTTTTATGTGAATACCATGCTGTTTTAATTATTATGGCCTTGTAGTATAATTTTACATCAGGTAGTGCAATACTTCCAGCTTTGTTCTTCTTTCTCAAGATTGCTATGGCTATTCAGGGTCTTTTATAGTTTCATGTGAATTTTAGAATTATTTGTTCTAGTTCTGTGAAATATGCTATAGGTATTTTGATAGGGATTGCATTTAATCTACAGATTGCTTTGAATAGTATGGACATTTTAACTATATTCATTCTTTCTATCCGTAAGCATGGTATATGCTTCCATTTATTTGTATCTTCTTTAATTTCTTTCTTCAATGTCTTATGATTTTCTCAGTGCACATCTTTTATTTTCTTGGTTAAATTTATTTGTAAGTATTTAATTTTTTGATGCAATGGTAAATGTAATTGTTTTCTTAATGTCTACTTCTGATAGTTTCTTATAGGTGTATAAAAATGCAACCAATTTCTGAATATTAATTTTGTATCCTGCTACTTTACTGAATTAATTTATCATTTTTAATGGCTTTTTGGTGGAATCTTTGGGGTTCTCTCTATATACTATCATATCATGTGCAAATCATGACAGATTTACTTCTTTTTTTTCTAGTATATCTTTTTCTTAAATTTATTGGGGTGACATTGATTAGTAAAAATTACATAGGTCCCAGATGTACAATTCTACATTACATCTTCTATGTGTTGTATTATGTGTTCATCACCCAGTCAGTTCTCTTTCCATCATGTATTTGTGTCCCTGTAACTTTTCCCCCAACTCGCCTCACTCCTTATACTCAGGTAACTACTAAATTATTGACTGTGCCCATGAGATTTGTTCCTTTGCTGCTTTCAATTTTATGTTAACAATCACACTAAATTTCTCCATCTTTTTCTCTTATTTTACCCTCTTTCCCATACCTCCTTTCATCTTAAATAAGTCTCTAACATTCTTTGTAGTACTGGTTTAGTGGTGATGTATTCTTCAATTTTTCCTTACCTGAGAAGCTCTTTACCTGTCCTTCAATTTTGAATGCTAGCCTTGCTGGATACATTCATTATTCTTGGTTGTAGATCCTTGGTTTTCATCACCTGAATAATTTCTGCCAATCCCTTCTGGCCTGCAAAGTTTCTGGTGAGAAATCAGCTGAGAGTCAAATGGTGCTCCTTTATAAGTTACTCCTTGCATTTCTTTTGCTGTTTTGAGAATTTTCTCTTTTTCTTTAACTTTTGCCACTTTGATTATTATGTCTCAGTGTATTTCTGTTTGGGATTATTTTGTTTGGGACTTTCTGTGCTTCCTTGTATGT
Organism: Lyroderma lyra; assembly: GCA_004026885.1. Lineage (NCBI taxonomy): Eukaryota > Metazoa > Chordata > Mammalia > Chiroptera > Megadermatidae > Lyroderma > Lyroderma lyra. The sequence continues at coordinate 453,961 of PVJL010000269.1, forward strand.
CTGTTTCCTTTGCTGAGTTAGGAAAATTTTCAGTTACTCTTTCTTCAAATAATTTCTTAATCTCTTGCTTTTCCTTTGTCCCTTCTGGTACACCTACGATTCTAATATTCTTCTGCTTAATATTGTTCCAGAGAAATCTCAATCCATTCCCATTTTTCTGGATTCTCATATCTATCTGTTCTTTTTTTCCTCTCTTTTCATCACCATATATTTAGCTCCCCCCTCCTGTTCCACCCCCTTCCCCTTCTTCCATCCCCTCCCCTCTTGTCCTCAAATAAACATTAAACTATTGATTGTGGCTATGGGCTTTTTGCTTGTTTGTTTGTTTTTTCTTTGTTGCTTTCAGTTTTATGTTCCACATATGAGTGAAGTCTTACAGTTTTTGGTTTTTTCTGACTGGCTTATTTCGCTTAGCATGATGATCTCTAGGTCTGTCCATTTTGTTGTAAATGGTAGTTTTTCATCTTTTCTTATAGCTGAGTAATATTCCATTGTGTATATGTACCACAGCTTCTTTATCCAGTCACCTGTCACAGGGCACTTTGGTTGTTTTAATGTTTTGGCCACTATGAATAGCACTACAGTGAACATTGGGGTACATAAGTCTTTGTGGACTAAGGTTTTTACGTTTTTTGGGTAGATCCTCAGAAGGGGCATTGCTGGGTCATTTGGTAACTCCATTCCCAATTTTCTGTGGAACCTGCACACCACCTTCCATAGCAGTTGTACCAGTTTGCACTCCCCACAGCAGTGTGCAAGAGTTCTTTTTTCTCCACATCATCTCCAGTACTTGTTATTGCTTATCTTGTTGATAATAATCGTTCTAACAGGTGTAAGATGGTATCTCGTTGTGATTTTGATTTGCATTTCCCTGATAGCTAATGAGGATGAGCATTTTTTTTCATATGTCTGCTGGCCATTTGTATTTCTTTGTGGGAGAAGAGTCTGTTTAGTTTCTCTGCCCACTTTTTAATTGGTTTGTTTGTTCTTTTGTTGTTAAGTCATATTAGTTCTTTATATATTAGATATTAGACACTTATCAGATGTGTTGTTTGCAAATATTTTCTCCCATTCAGTTGGCTGTCTCTTTGCTTTGTTGATAGTTTCTTTTGCTGTGCAGAAGCTTTTTAGTTTGATAGAGACCCATTCATTTATTTTTGCTTTTACTTCCCTTGCCTTTGAAGTAATGTTCATGAAGTCTTCCTTGAGCCCTAGGTCTATAAGTTTAGTACCAATGTTTTCTTCTATACAGTTCATTGTTTCAGGTCTTATATGAAGGTCTTTAATCCATTTTCAGTTAATTTTTGTATATGGTGAGAGGTCACAGCTCAGATTTATTATTTTGCATGTGTTTTTCCAGTTTTCCAAGCACCACCTTCTGAAAAGGCTATCTTTTCCCCATTGCATATTTTTTACTCCTTTATCAAAAATTATTTGTCCATAAATTTGTGGATTTACTTCTGTGTTTTCAGTTCTATTCTATTGGTCTATATTTCTGTTTTTCTGCCAATACCTAGCTGTTTTGATTGTTGATGTTTTGTAATATAAATTGAAGTCAGGGAATATAATACCACCAGCCTTATTCTTTTTATGTAGTATTGCTTTGGCAATTTGAGGCCTTTTATGGTTCCATATAAATCTGATAATTCTTTTATCTACTTTCTGAAAGTATGATTGTGGAATTTTGATAGGCATTGCATGAAATTTGTAGATTGATTTGGGTAAAATGGCCATTTTAACAATGTTAAGTCTTCCTATCCATGAACAGAGAATATCTTTACATTTCTTTGTGTCTGCTTCTATTTCTTTCAAACATGTCTTATAGTTTTCCATGTATAAGTCTGTCACGTTCTTTGTTAAGTTAATTCCCAGGTATTTTATTATTTTTGTTGTGATAGCAAAAGCAATTTACTCCCTCACTTCTTTTTCTAAAGATTTGTTGTTTGTATATAGGAATGCTGTTGATTTTGTATCCCGCGATTTTACTGTATTCTTTGATTGTTATTCATTTAGTTTTCTGGTGGAGTCTTTGGAATTTTCTATAGAAAGGATCATGTAATCTGCAAATAGTGACAATTTGACCTCTTCTTTTCCAATTTGGATACCTTTTATTCCTTTCTCTTGCCTGATTGCTGTGGTTAGAACTTGCAGTACTATATTGAATAGCAGTGGTGACAGGGGACATTTGATTCCTTTCTGATCTCATTACTCACCCATTCACTGTTTAGTAGCATATTATTTAGCCTCCATGTGTTTGTGTGTTTTTGAAGTATTTTTCCTTGTAATTGATTTCTAGTTTCATACCACTGGGTTCAAAGAGGATGTTTGATATGAATTTTATCTTCAAAAAGTAATTGAGAGTTGTTTTGTGCCCTAACACGTGGTCTATCTTGGAAAATGTTTCATGTGTGGCTTTGGGGTAAAACCCTGTAAAAATATCAATTAAATTTATCTGCTGTAGTGTGTTATTTAAGGCTGTTGTTTTGTGTTGATTTTCTGTCTGGACGATCAGTCTATTGTTGTTATTGAAGTGTCAAAGTTTTTTCTATTATGATTGTGTTACTGTCAATCTCTCACTTTATTTTGGTCAACATTTGTTTTATATATTTAGGTGCTCCTATGTTGGGTGCATATATGTTTACTAGTGCTACATCTTCTTGTTGAATTCATTCCTTTATCAATGTAATATGCATTTTTGTCTCTCATTATAATCTTCATTTTAAAGCAAGCTTGTCCAACATGCAGCCTGCAGCCTGTGTGTGGCCCAACACAAATTAGTAAACTTTCTTAAAACATTATGAGATTTTCTTTTTTGCAATTTTTTCACATTTTTCAAGTGTGAACTTTGTAGATGACCACAGAAAAAATGAGATGATCAGAGGATGTTATGTCCACAAATACCCAAATACTATCTGTAATTTGCTTTATAATTGCAAACAGTTCAGCAAGAATAAATGAAAAACCATTAAAATCAACTAAAAATGGCAGAGTTAGAGGGTTCTCTGAAAAACTTCTCTGAAGATTACAAGTAATCAAACACCTACACCTCAACCAAGGACCCTCTACACAATGTACAATCACACCTGAGAAACCCAGTCATCACATTAAGGTACCTGCAAGTGGTCAGAGGGTTAAACAAAGGAGATATAAATAAGGAATTCCAAACACAGGGCCATGCATGGGTCCCAGTTTGGAATTCTACTGCTGGGGGAGGAAAGAAGAAGGTGGCAAGAGTGCACTCCAGACCTCTCTTAGTCCCCAGGACAGAGGAAAGGAGGCCCAGAGGTGGCACATGAGATACTACAACAACTTCACTTTGGCCTCCAGAAGGTGCACACTGGTCTGCAAAATGCAGCAGCTAAGCTTCACTCTGGTTCCAGAGGAGAGGGAGTGACTGAGTGGTGAGGAGCTGCAGTGCAAAGGCTCCAGCCAGGAAAGAGAAGGGGAGAGGGAACTGCACAGGCATTTCTCATCCCACAAACAACATGGTCTGAAAGACCAGCATAGAGGGCTGACCTCAAGACTCAGGGGCAAACAAGAACAGAAAGGTGCAACCCCAAATTCCCTGCATGACTCCTGGAGCCACAGGAAGAAAACAAAGCCACAACTGCCTCTCCCCCACAGACCTCTGCCTGCCCAGCATCAGCAGCAAATACCAAAGAAACTACAGCAGTAAGTGTCCAGAGAGGCTGCCAAAATTAGAAACCAGAGAAAGGGAGCTCAAAATAAAAAGATGGGGACAGATGACCCAACAGAACCAGAGCTCAAAGCAATGATTATAAAAATGCTTAAGGAACTAGATGATAATTTCAACAGAGAGATAGCAGGCATTAAAGAAGACTTACAAACCATTATAAAGGACCAGAGAGAGATAATGACTACAGTAACTGAAATGAGGAATGGAATAAAAGTCACTAAACTAGATAAAATAAAAGCTCAAAGCCATGATGTGTAGAAAAAGCCAGCAGAAAACACCCATTAAGAACAGATAAATATGAAAATCCAGAAAAATGAGGATGGATTAATATTTCTATGGTACAATATTAAGCAGAAGAATATTAGAATTGTAGGTGTACCAGAAAGGACAGAGGAAAAGCAAGAGATTAAGAAATTATTTGAAGAAAGAGTAACTGAAAATTTTCCTAACCCAGCAAAGGAAACAGACATACAAGCCCAGGAAGCACAGAGAGTCCCAAACAAAATAATCCCAAACAGAAATACACCAAGACACATAACAATTAAAGTGGCAAAAGTTAAAGAAAAAGAGAAAATTCTCAAAACAGCAAAAGAAATGCAAGTAGTAACTTATAAAGGGGCACCATTTGACTCACAGCTGATTTCTCACCAGAAACTTTACAGGCCAGAAGGGATTGGCAGAAATTATTCAAGTGATGAAAACCAAGGATCTACAACCAAGAATAATGAATGTATCCAGCAAGGCTAGCATTCAAAATTGAAGGACAGGTAAAGAGCTTCTCAGGTAAGGAAAAACTGAAGAATATATCACCACCAAACCAGTACTACAAGGAATGTTAGAGAGACTTCTTTAAGATGGGAAAAGAGATGGGAGAGTGGGAAAAATGAAGTAAGGGGAGAAATTTAGTTTGATTGTTAACACAAAATTGAAAGCAATAAAAAGACAAAACACATGGGCACAGTCAATAATTTAGTAGTTACCTGAGTGTAAGGGTGAGGGGTGGGGGGGAAGGGACGGGGACACATGGTGATGGAAAGAGAACTGACTCTGGGTGATGAACACATAATAAAATACATAGAAGATGTAATGTAGAATTGTACATCTGGAATTTATATAATTTTTATTAATAAACCCCAATTTATTTAACAATAAAATAACTAATAAAGAGTGAGGGGACTCATTTGCAATGTCACATAAAATGAATTGTGAAAAAGAATTCAAGTATGTATTCTATACTGGGCATAGCATTACCATGCACCGTATGCTCTCCCTATGTGTACACATGCATGGCTTCAGTTTTATGGCAATGTGCAGCTTCTAGTGTGTTACCTTCCAAGCACAGTTGAATTGACAGTATCAGACATTACATGTGTTTGTAGTGACCTGGCAAGTAAAATGCAACAATTATCAATATTTCAACCTATCTTTGTAAACAATAAGTGTTTAATATTATTTAGAACACATGTAAGTATTCTTTTTAATTTTAAAAAAATTTATATTGTTAAATTTATTAGGGTGACATTGGTTAGTAAAAATTACATGGGTTTTGGGTGTACAATTCTACATCAACTATGTGTTGTGTTATGTGTTCATCACCCAGAGTCAGTTCTCTTTCCATCACCATACTTGAGACCCTGACTGACCCTTCTCTCCCACTCCCCTCCACCCATATTCTCATGTAACTACTAACTACTAAACTATTTATTGTGCTCATGGGTTTTTGTTTCTTTGTTGCTTTCAGATTTATGTTCCACATATGAGTGAAATCATAGCTCTTGGTTTTTTCTGTCTGGCTTATTTTGCTTTGCCTGATGCTCTCAAGGTCCTTCCATGTTGTCATAAATGGCCCTATTTTGTCTTTCCTTATGGCTGAGTAATATTCCTTTGTGTATATGTACCACAGCTTTTATTTAGTCCTCTATCAAAGGAAACTTTGGCTGTTTTCATGACTTGGCCACCTTGAAGAGTGCTACGATGAAATTTTTGAGTAGACACTCAGAAGTTGAATTGCTGGGTCATATGGCAAATCTACTCTTAGTTTTTTGAAGAACCTCCATACTGTCCCTTATAGTGGTTGTACCCGTTTGCATTTCTGCCAGCAATGTATGACAGTTTTTTTCTTCACAGCCTCTCCAAAACTTGTTATTCCTTGTCTTGTTGATAATAATCATTCTAATAGGTGTGAGGTGGTATCTCTTTCTGGTTTTGATTTGCATTTTTCTATAAGAAAAATCTTATTTTTTTTTTTTGAAGAACTTGCTTTCATTGCATTAATATTCTTTGTCATTTTTCTGTTTTTGGCTCATTTAGTTCTGCTCTAATTTTTATTATTTCCTTCCTTCTGCTGACTTTGGGCTTTCGTTGTTCTTTTTCTAGTTTTTTAAGATGGGACGTTTGTTGTTTACTTGGGCTTTTTCTTGTTTCTTGAGATAGGCCTGTAATGATATAAATTTCCCTCTTATTACTGCTTTTGCTGCATCCCAATAATTTTGATACTTTGTATTTTCATTGTCATTTTTTCTATATATTTTTTAATCTCTTTCTTTATTTCTTCTTTGATCTAGTCATTTTTAAAATAACATGTTATTTAATCTCCATGCATATGTGGGGTTTTGTTTTTGTTTTTGTTTTTGCATTTTTGTGCAGTTGATTGCCAATTTCAAGGCTTTGTGTTCTGAGAATATGCTTTGTATGATTCCAATCTTCTTGAATTTGCTGAGGCTATTTTTGTGTACCAGCATATGATCTATCTTTGACAATGTTCTATGTGTACTTGAATAGAATGTATAGTCTTGTGCTATAGAATGGATGTCTTGTAAATATCAATTATGTCCAATTGTTCTAATGTATCATTTAGAGCTGATATTTCCTTATTTTCTGTTTGAGTGATCTGTCCATGGCTGTCAAGTGGGTGCTTAGGTCCCCTACTATAATTGTACTTTTGTCATTTTCACCTTTTAGATCTATAAGTAGTTGCTTTGGAAATTTTAGTGCTTCCTGGTTGAAGGCATATATATTGATGTGTGTCCTGTCTTCTTGTTTTTATATTGTCCCCTTTATCATTATGAAATGTCCATTTTTGTCTCTTATTACCTTTTTTATCCTGAAGTCTGTGTCATCAGATATAAAACTATGTCTATTTCTCTTTTCTCCAGTTGTCATTTGCTTGGAGTATTGTTTTCCACCTTTTCATTTTAAGTCTATGTATGTCCTGTGGCAGTGGTATGTCTCTTGAGATAACATATAGATGGGTTTTGTTTTTAAATCCAGTCAGCTACTTTGTACCTTTCTATTGGTGAGTTCAGTTCATTTATATTTACGGTGATGATTGACACAGGAAAATTTCCTATGGCCATTTTGTCTTTTGATTTTTGGTTGGTGTCTCAGTTTCTTCTTTGCTTTTTTCTCATTCTTTTTAGTTTGATAGTGTTCTATGACTTTTCCTTCTGTTTCCACTTTTTTTTTTCTTTTGAGTAGTTACCATGAGTTTTATGAAAAGAAAAGTTCCATATATGTAGTGGTTTCTTTTCTTAAGCATACTTTTAATTTCTATTCTCTTTTGGGAATTTAAACCTTAACTTCTTCCCTTTTTATGTTTTTATTATCCCAACATTTTGCCATTTATTTTGGCTTTTTGTTTCAGGATGAGTAGGTTTCTTCAGTATTACCTGGAGTGCTGGCCTTGTGTTGGCAAATTTCCCCAGCTTTGGTATGTCTGAAAAGATCTTTATTCTTCCTTCATACCTAAAGGATAGATTATTTTTGGCTGGTAGTTGTTCTCTTTTAATGTTTTGAATATATGAGTCCACTTCCTCCTGCCTTGAAGTGTTTTTGCTGAGAAGTCTGATGGCAGCCTGATGGGCTTTCCTTAGTAGGTTATAAATTTTTTCCCCTTGGCTGCATTGAGAATTCTTTCTTTGTCTGTGATTTTTGACATCTTCATTATAAAATGCCTTGGAGAAGGTCTGATTGGATTCAGGTAGCTATGGGTCCTGTTTTCTTCTTGAATTTGGGGTTGCAGTTCTTCCTGTAGGTTTGGAAAGTTCTCATCTACCATTTGTGTAAACTCTCATTAGAATTTTGTTCAATTTCTTCTGACATTCCCATTATTTTAATGTTCTTTCTAATGGAGTCAGATAGTTCTTGTAAAGCTCTCTCTCTCTCTCTCTCTCTCTCTCTCTCTCTCTCTCTCTCTCATTGTTGTCCTCAAATCTCTGTCTTTTTCCTTCTGTTTAATCTCTATGTTTCTATCTTCAATGTCATTAATTCTTTCCTCCATCTGGCCAGCCCTGTTTCCTATGCTAGTTAGTTCATGTTTTATTTTGCTTATTGCATCATCTCCTGAATTTGTATTTGATTCTTTTTTATAGTTTCAATTTCTTTGTTAAAGTGTTCCTTTGGTTCAGAGATTTCTTTTCTGGGATCATTTATCTGGGTCAGCATTCCTTGAGCTCTGTGTATTTTTAGGATTGCAGTCTTGAATTCTGTGTCACTTAGGTATTTCCAAATCTGTAAGTTCTTTTTCTGGAGATTTCCCATTTTCTGTCCAAGATGCTTTGTTCCTGAGGGAGTTCATTGTAGCTGGTGTATTTCTCTTCCTGAGCATATGGGCTTTTTCTCCTGGCAGATATGGAGAGGTCTTTCTTTCACCTATGAGTTGGTGTCTCTGCAGCATCTTACAGTATTATCTCTTGGTTGTTCAATTTTCTCACTCTCAGAGCTCTTCTGGATCATAAGCTTGTCCTCTTTGACTCAGGTGTTTTGGGTTCTATGTGTCTCCTCTCTAGGAAAAATGTGGTGGGTGCTGATATTCTCTGCCTCTGAAAACAGTGGAAGCAGAGGCTGCTGTGCCTTTGTTTTACAGTTCCCCTGAGTCCCCCTGTTGATTCCCACAGGTGTGAGGTGTGTTCAGTAGTGCCCAGGGCTTGTTTGTGGCTCAGGGTAATGGCATTTTGGGGAAGAGCAAGGGGAAGCAGCCAGGTTCTGTCTTCACAGTTTCTGCCTAGTTCTGAAGGCATTGCAGTTCATCACTGCTATTTTTCCCAAGGTTGCTTGTTACCCTGGGTGCTGAAACATGCCTCTACACCCATCAGGAGCACTCAGGGCCAGGGCAGGTGCACTCTGCAGCATAAGCCCACTCTGTCATCAGGGGAGTACCAAGCTGTGCCTGGCATGTGCTGCAATACAAGCCTGGCCCTTCATCAGGAGCACTCTGGAGCTCAGGCAGCTGCATACCATGAAGCAAGCTTGACCCTCATCAGGAGCACACCAGAGATGGAATGGGGAGGATGTGCCCCACAGGCAAGCTTGGCTTTTCATCAGGAGTGTACAGGTACGGCCACACACTGTTGGCACAGCCTTTCTCCCTTTTCCTATATGCATTTCACATGAGATTGTGTTTTGTTCTGGTCAGTGACCCCCTGGCTGTTGGCACTGAGTCTCAAGTTCATCAAGGGCCAATTTGTGGGCAAATCTTTTCCCTGTCAACCCTAGTTTCAGACACATTTGGCTGAGTCCCTGTTTTCATCCCAGACACTTTAACTTGCCTTTGTTCAGGCCCTATTGCATCCAAAGCATGGTGCTCAGACTGAGGCTCTAGCACTCCTCAGCTAGAGCTTGGACTTTATCTCATCCCCTCTTGGTGCTTCCACTGTACACTCCTCCTCTTGCCTGGGATAGTCCTGTACTTTAGCCCATTTTCCCCAGCCCCATCCTCGGTCCTTCTGCCAGCCCTGGGCTTTTGCAGCCCCATCTCCACATTGTTCCCTTCCTTTTTCTCCTGTTTGTCTTTTTTTCTCTGACCTTTAGGTGTTGTTTTTTTGTATGTGTGGTGGGTAGATCTCTCAGCTCACACTGTGTCACTTGGGGATCCTCTTGTTGGATCTTGGGTGTTCCGTTTGCAATTTCCAGGAGAGGCTTCAGGGATGCCTTCTCATGCCACCATCTTGATCCCCCTCTATAAGTATTCTTATTTGAATATTAAGCCTTGCTTTCTATTTTCCTATTAATTTTCATAATAAAAGTAAATATAGTTGTTTATCAATTATTATTTTTTAAATTCCAGCATGGGTTACACAGTGTTTTCAAAAACAAATAAACCCCCCAAAAAGAAAAATCACAAATGAAGGAAGATTGTTCAATGAAAAGTGGACAAATGGCTACTTTTTTGTGAGGCAAATAGTAAGGCACTCTGCTTAATTTGTAGGGAATTTGTGTCAGTTTTCAAATACTAAAATTTGAAAAGGCATTGTACGCAAAAATATGCTGCTAAATTTAGTATATACCAAGGAATGTGTTGTAAGGACAAAATGGCAGAACTGAAAAAATGTCTGTCTTCTCAACAAAAATTTTATTTTAAAGTTACAATTCAAACAGACTCTATTGTACAAGCTAGTTATGTGGTAGCAAGTTTAATAGCAAAGAAATGAAAACCATTTACTGATGATGAGTTTATTAAGCAATGTATAAATGTGTGGCAGACATAATTTGCCCTGATTAAAAAAAAAGATTATTTCTAAAATCAGTTTGTCTCACCAGACTATAGCCATGCAAACTGAAGAAATTAGAAAATCTAATTTAAAATTGTATGCTTTGGCAATGAATTAAAGCATTGATGCTACAGATATGGCACAACTTGCCATTTTTATTAGTGGTATTGATGATGAATATAATGTCACTAAAGAAATGGCTTCTTTAGTGCCATTAAAAGACACAACTAAACCAAGAGATTTATACAAAGCAGTAAAAAGATATGTTAAAGCAATTTTCTTTGTCCATTGTGAACATATCTGTTGTAGTTACTGGTGGTGCCCCAGTGATGGTAGGTAAAAGAGAGGAACTTGTAAAATTAATAAACGATGATGGACTTGCTGCCCAAAACTCATGTTTGATGAAGTATCTTCGCATAGTATGTCAAGAAAATTTATGCAAGATGTCACCCCAAAAAGTCTAACAATAAAAATGAATTTTAAAAAAGAAAGAAAATGTATGGGCAAAAGCTTTAAAAATGGATAACATTATGCAAATTGTCATCAAGGCTGTGAATTTCATAAGGGCCAAGGGATTGAACCATCACCAATTCCAGGAATTCTTTAAAAGTATGGATGCTGACTATGGTGAAATCATTTACTTTTTGGAAAATGACTAAGTCAGGGCAAAATGTTGAAAAGATTTTATAATTTACAACATGAAAACAAGTCGCTTATGACATCAAGAACAAAATTTGTGCCTGAATTTGATGACGAAAACTGGCTTACAGATTTAGCATTTTTAGTAGATTTGACCATTCATTTAAATGAGTTAAATATGTATCTTTAAGGTGAAAAACAATTTATCGATATAGTGTTTCAAACCACAACAGTGTTCCAAATGAAATTGCAATTATGGCAAGCTTAAATTAAAGTATACAATTGTATGTATTTCAACATGTTGGCTAAACACAGTCCTGTGAACAGTAAAAAATATGCAAACTTGCTTTTCAATTTGATATAGAAATTTAAAAACAGGTTTCAAGATTTCCAGAAAAATAATCAATATGTTGGTATAATTGCTACTCCATTTTCAGTTGACATAAGTATGTTACCTGCCAATTTTATTTTTTTTTGGGGGGAAGCAGGAGGTGAGTAGTTCCCTAGTTGGGAATCAAACCCAGTCCATGGCATTGAAAGCACTAAAGCCTAGCCACTACACCACCAGGGAACCCCCTGTTACCTGCCAATTTTCAAATGGAATGTATAGAGCTTTAATATGACATTCAACTTAAAGAAAAATTTGATCATGTCTCTTTACTGGACTTTTATAAGACCTATCCCTCATTTCACAGTCATGTCTTATTCATGTTGTTGCTTTTTGGTAGCACCTACATTTATGAGCAACTGTTTCCAAGGATAAAGCACATGAAGAATAAAATTAGAACCAAAATATTTGATAAGCACCTTGAGAACCCACAGAGAATTGCAACTACTTCCAACAAACTAGATATTGATGAATTAGTTTCTCAAAAACAATGTCAAATATTTCACTAGTTTTATGTTACACTTTTACTTTTATAATTAAAAATATCAAAAAATTATTGAAGTTTTATTACTTAGATATGTACATTTTCTATGTCTGTGATTGCAAACTTGGGATCTGCACAACAATTTTAAAAGACACTTCAAACAGGATGATGCATATTTAGGATTATTATGCAAAGAATTTTATGCTTACCTGTGGTGGCAGATATCACAAAAATTATACACAGACTTTTATTTTTTTTCTTTAGCTCATCAACTATTGTTAGTGTTGGTGTATTTTATGTGTAGCCAAGACCATTTTTTTTCCAATGTGGCCCAGGAAATCCGAAAGATTAGACACCCTATTTTAAAGTGTATCTTGTCTGATATAAGTATTATGACCACACCTTTTTTCATTTTTATTTGCGTGAAATATCTATCTGTATCTTTTTACTTTCAGTCTGTGTGTGTCTTTCAGTCTGAGGTGAGTCTCTTGCACACTACATATGTGCAGGCCTGGTTTTCTTATCCATTCAACTACCTATGTCTTTTGATTGGAGCATTTAATTCATTTGTTTTTAAAGTGATTATATTACATAATTATTACCATATTATTATTTATACTTTTGATCTTCTTTTGTTTTTATGTATGTTTGTTTTCCACCGTTCCTTTTCTTAAAGGTGTCTCTTTAACATTTCTTTTGCTTTTTCTTATCTGGAAAGATCTTTATCTCTCCTTTAATTATGATAGCCTTGCTCCTTAAAGTAGTCTTTGTTGTAGCTTCTTGCTTTCCATCACTTTGAATATTTAGTGTCACTCCCTTCTGGCCTGCTAAGTTTCTGTTAAGAAATCAGTGATAGTCACATAGGAGTTCCCTTGTAAGTAACTACTTGTCTTTCTCTTGCTGCTTTTAAGATTCTCTGTCTTTAATCTTTGTCATTCTAATTATAATGTGTCCTGGTGTGGGCTTCTTTGAGTTCATCTTGTTTGGGACTGCACTTCCTGGGCTTGTATGTCTATTTCTTTCACTAGGTTAGGGAAGTTTTCAGTCACTTGTTTCTTCAAATAGGTTCTTTAGCTTTTTTTTTTTTGGTATGTGGGTAGCTCCCTGACTGGGAAACGAACCCAGGCTGCAGCGCTGACAGCGCCAATGCCAAAGCCTTAAGCCACTACACCATCAGGGAACTCCCTCAAATAGGTTCTTGATTTCTTGCTCCTTCTCTTCTCCTTCTAGTACTTCTGTAATGTGAATGGTGTTACACTTGGTCTTGTCCCACAGTTTCCTTAAATTATCTTTGTTTTTATATATTTTTTTATTTTTGTTGTTTTGATTGGGTGTTTTCTGCTACCATGTCTTTTAAATTTCTGATTCGATCCTCTGCTTCATCTAATCTGCTGTTAATTATTTCTAGTGTATTCTTCATGTCAGTTTTTGTATTCTTAATTTCTGACTGGTTCTTTTTATGATTTCTATACTCTTCTTTATGCTTACTATCTCTTTGTTCAAGTTCTCACTAAATTCCCTAAGTTTTCTTATAACCAGTGTTTTAAATTCTTGTAGGTTTGTTGTCTTCATTTCATTTTTTTTTTCTTGGAGTTTTTCTCCTGTTCTTTTATTCGGAATATGTTTCTTTGTTTTTCTTCATTCTGGCTGCCTCTCTGTGTTTACCTGTGTTGTGTATGTATTATTAGGTAGATCTTCTATGTCTCTCAGTATTTGCCAGGTAAACTTATGTCATAGGTGTCCTGTGTGGTCCAGTGACACAGTCTTTCTGATCACCTGTGAATGTGTTTCAGTAGTGTCCATTGTGTGTGTTGTGTGTATTCTCCTGTTTTAGTTAAACTTTAATAGTTTTTGGTGCATCAGTGGGTGGGATTGACTCTTGGGCTGACTATCTGTGAGGATTGGCTATGCCCACAGTGTATGATTTGCTGTGTGGGACTTATCTATCAGAGGGGGATTTGCCTGAGTAAGCTCTTGTGCCTGTTGAGGCAACTCTTTGTGTGTGCTGCTTGTGGGGCTGTGTAGTGGTATGGTGTGGTCTGAAACTGGCTTCTCTATGTGTTGTTTCTGCTGTCTCTTGGGAGAGGCTTATGTTCAGGCCAATTTCAGCCTTGCCTGTGACTGGCCCAGGGCTACCTGGTAGAAGCTACAAAGCTATATGCAATTGGTTTCTGCCTGTGTTGGACCTGGAGGCATGTGGGGGTAGCCTTGTGAACCAAGGCCAGCTGCCATCAGTATCAGGCCTGAGGAAGCTTAGCAAAAGGCCCAGAATCCCCCTAGGCCTGTTGCTACCTGCCAGCTGCCTATAAGGCTCAATAAGAAGAGACTCCTTAGGTGTATAGGCCAGGCTGGTTGACCCAGTGTTGACAGTGCCTCCATCAATGCCACTCAAGTTGGGTGGGGTAGGATCCCAGGGTATCACAGGATGTGGCTGGTGGTTTTACAAAGTGCTGAGCCTGTGGCCACTCAAGAAAACACCTTGAGAAATCCACGGCCAGCCTCTGCTTCCCTCAGGCACTCAAATATCCCAGAGCCACCCAAGAAGAGCTACAGCACAAGCTAGGACTGACCACCCACCACCAAATGTCTCTAAAGCCACCCTGGGCCAGTCACTGCTGTACAAATCTCTGGCAGCATGTGGGACAGGATTGGTTGCCCAAGAGCTATGAGTGCCCCAGGCAATGCTTCACTAGCTGGGCTGGGGAGGGTACAAGGGAGTTACTAAGGTGGTGTGTACATGTGTGAATTTTACCAGACCAACAGGATCTCAGATTTGGCCTTTGGGGTGGGTTCGACTCAGGAAACATGGTGCCCTTTTGTAGGTTACACATGTGGTGGGCTCCATACAGAAATAATACACTGTCTCTCTAGCTCTCACCCTGAGAAGGCACACAACTCAATTTTTTCTGTGTACTCTGATGCCTTTTGAACTGTTGACCCTCCACTGGAGCCCAGGGTGAGTACTTGCAAGGGGGTGAATCTGCACCTTGGCCCTTTAGAACACATTTGGGTTTCTAGCTGCCTTTCACCACACCAAGACAGCTGGTATGAAATCCTTGCTGATTTTCACTGCCAGATGTGAATACTCCTCTTCCCAGCACAAGACTTCTGAGCTGGGAAGCTCTGACTATTCAGAAAGTACATCTGCCACTAACGTGCCCTCCCGGTGCTCAACCACTACCTGTGGGTTTGGTGTCCGCCTGTTTTGTGTCTCTGCTCCTCCTACCAGTCTCAATATGGCCTCTTCTTTATATCCTTAGTTATAGAGGCTCTGTTCAGCTAATCTTCAGGTGTTTCTCACGGTTAATTATTCTATAACTTAGTTATAATTTTAATGTGATTGATTATGAGATGCGGCAGACATAACATTTACCTGTTCTGCCATGTTGGGCCTTCTTTCTATTGTATTGCTTTATATGTGCTGATCCTTATGCCAGTACCACACTGTCTTGATTACTATTTCTTTCCAGTAAATTTTGAAATCAGAAAGTATGAGTCCTACTACTTTGTCCCTCTTTTTCAGAATTATTTTGGCTATTCTTTGTCCCTTGCAATTCCATAAATTTTAGAATCAGTTTTACCGTTATTACAAAGAATCCATATACAATTCTGATAGAAATTGCATTGAATCTATAGATCAATTTAGAGAGTAGTGTCATTTAAACAATGTTAAGTCTTTCAATCCATGAAGATGGAATGTTTTTCTGTTTATTTAGAATTTATTTAGTTTTTTTCAACATGTTTTCAGAATATATAAACCTTGTGCTACTTTTGTTAAATTTATTGTTAAGTTTTTAATTTTTTGATGCTATTGCCAATTGAATTTTTCTTAATTTCACTTTCAGATGGTTCTTTGCAAGTGTATAGAAATACAACAGATTTTTTTATATTAATCTGTATCTTGCAAACATGTTGAATTTGTTTATTAGTTTTAATAGTCTTTAAGTGGTTTCCCAAGGATTTTCTTTTATATACAATATCATATTATCTGTGAATAGAGGAAGTTTTGTTTTTTCTTTTCAGTATAGATGCATTTTATTTCTTTTAATTGTCTAATTGTCCTGGCTAGAAACTCTAGAACAATGTTGAATATAAGTGACAAGAGTGAATATTCTTGTCTTCTTCCTGTTGTTAGAGGACATGTACCCAGTCTTTCACCATTAAGTGTTGGGAGCCATGCAGGCTGGCTTTAGGGAAACATGACTTGTTTTACTTCTGCAATCTGGAGGGTGCGTACTGCTCACTGAGGAATCTGGCTGATAAGGCCAGTTCCTTGGGAGACTCTAAAGAAAGAAGACTATCTGGGTACTCGGAAGAAATGCCTTGGGAAACTGACTACCTCTCGTTTATTCTGACCTTCAAGTTAGCTGGCAAAGAGTCAGGGATGGTTTATGATTTGTCCTTGAGTAAGATAATGCATACTTGTTTCTGCTGTACTGCACTGTGCTGTAGGGATATATTGGGGAGAAAAAATAAACTTGAGGCTGGTTGCTAAGAATGCTTCCAGTCCTCCCGGACCCTCTTTGTCTCTTTCTCTCTTTGTTTCCTTAAACCTCGCCCCCCACTTCATTCTTGGGATAGATCCCACATGAGCATGGTGCATAATTCCTTTATATATGTTCCTGGATTCAGTTTGTGAACATTATATTTAGAAATTTTGTATCCATATTTATAAGAAATATTGGTCTGTTTTCTTTTCATGTGATGTCTTTGTCTAGTTTTAGTATCAGGGTAATTCTGGCCTCATAAAATGAGTTAGAAAGTGTTTCTTTTCTTTGTGGATGTTTTTTAAAAAATTATTAATTCAGTCTCTTCACTTATTACTGATGTATTCAGATTGTCTTTTTTTTTCTTGAGTCAGTTTTGATAGTTTGTGACTTCCTAGGAATTTGTTCCTTTCATTCAAGTTATCTAACTTACTGCATGCAATTGCTTATAGAATATCTTCATGTTTTAATTTCTTTTAGGTCAGTAATAATACCTGTTTCATTTTTTATTTCAGTCATTTGAGTCTTCTCTCATTTTTTCATAGTCAATCTAGCTAAAAGTTTACCAATTTTTTAAATCTTTTCAAAGAATCAGCTTTTGGTTTTGTTGATTGTCTTTGTTGCTTTTTATTTTATATTTTCTAAATTCCCACTCTAATCTTCATTATTTATCTTTTCTTGCTTTAGGTGTTATTTGCTCTTATTTTTTCAGTGTCTTAAGATGGCAGGTTAGGATATTGATTTGAGACCTTTATTCTTTTCTGATATTAGCATTTATCAGCTATAAATTTCCCTCTAGGCACTGCCTTAGCTATATGCCACAAGTTTTGGAATGTTGTGTCTTCATCTTCATCTCAAACTATTTTCCTTTGTCCTATTGGTTATTTAAGAGAGCATTTTTTCAATTCCACACATTTTTTTTTAGTTTCCTGAATTACTTTCTGTTATTGATTTCTAACTTCATTTTATTGTGGCCAGAGAAATTACTTTGTACTATTTATATTTTTAAATTATATAAATTTGTTTTATGGCCTAGCATATGTTGTCTCTTGGAGAATGTTTCATGGGAACTTGAGAAGAATGTATATTCTGGTGTTGTTGAAGAGAGTGTTATATAGATATCTGTAAGCTTTAGTTGATTTCTAATGTTGTTCAGGTTGTCTGGGTTTTTTGTTTATCTTTTTGCCTAGTTGTTTTATCAATTATTGATAGTGGGGTATTGAAATCTTCAACCATTTTGTTAAATTGTTTATATCTTCCTTCATTTTTGTCAGTGTTTGCTTCATGTATTATAATGCTCTGTTGTTAATTGGATATGAGTTCAAACAATTAATTTCTTGAACTCATCCTAGAAAAATTGCTACATAGCTCATTGCTGAATATCACTACGGTCACTTTTGAAGTACTCTCCTTGGGAAGCTATGCACTGACACCAGCACCTAGTCCACCTGTCAAAGCAATTTTGGAACTCTTTTTCTAGAATGGCCATCAGAGCTGTCATCATGCCCAAAATCTGACAATTAGGTTCATGAATTTGCCACCATGCACTTATATTTGCCACCATGCACTGTACAAACAACCTGGTAAGGTGGCAAGTTTGTACAAAGCTGCCAATGTGAGTCCAAGGTGGCTAATTTGTGGTATTTTGTTTTATATCTATAAATGTCCTAAACCCAACATTATATTTTTATAATGATTACTTTATAAACTTCAGGTCTCCTAAAGAAACTGAGAAGAAAGAAGAGCAAGTATACGAGTACATTTATAGGTTTTGTTGTATTGTCTTCTTATTTATCATTTATTGTTTTCCTTATTTGTTCCTGTGGAATCAAGTTACCATCTAGCATAATTGACTTAGCTTAAATACAACTTGGCTTTACCCATCTCCTTTTTGCTATTATTGGTAAATACATTATATGTCAATGTAGTATAGACTCTACAATACATTATAAACATGTTGTTTTATATAATATAAAACAGATAAGAAAATATAAAAGAAGTATGCATTTATACTGTCATAATTACATAATTATTTTTATCAGTAATCTTTGGTTTTTGTGTGAATTTTGAATATTGTCTGGGGTAACTTGCTTTCAGCCTGAACAGCTTCTTTTAGAATTTCTTATAAAGCAGGTCTGCTGGCAAGAAATTCTCCATTTTTTGTTTATCTGAGAATATCTGTTTCACCTTATCTTAGAAAGATAGCTTTGCTGGATACAGAATTTTGGGTTGATAGTTTTTTTACTTTGATCAGTTTGAATATGTTATCCCACTGACTTCTGACATCCATTGTCTGGTAAGAAGTCATCTTCTTGTTGAGGTTCTCTTGCAAATGATGAGTCATTTTTCTCTTGCTGCTTTCAATAATTTCTCCTTGCCTTTGACTTTCAACAGTTTTACTATAATGTATTTGTAGATTCTTTGCAGTATTTTACTTTGAGTTTGTTTAGCTTCCTGGGCATGTAAATTTATTTTTTTTCCAATAGTTTTCAACTATTACTTCTTTAAATATTTTTTTCTGCTCCTTTCTCTCTCCCCTTTCCTCTGGTACTCTCATTGTGTATATGTTAGTGTGTTTAATGGTTTCTCTGAGGCTTTCTTTCTTTTTATCCATTCATTTTTTTTCTCTTTGTTCATTAAATTGTATAATCTTTACCAATGTATCTTCAACTTTGCTCATTTTTCTTTTGCCATTTCAAATCTGCTGTTGAACCTCTCTAGTAAATTTTTTGTTTTAGTTATTATACTTTTTGCCTGCAGAATTTCTGTTTATTTTAAAACTTATTTCTAAGACTTTATTTATATGCTTTATTTGATGGAACATTGTCATCATACCTTCCTTTGCTTCTTTAATGGCTTTTGAAAATTCTGTTAACATATTCATAATGACTTTTTTGAAGTCTTTGTTAAATCCAGTATCTGGTGGTTTCCACAGGTAGTTTCTGGTGCCTTTCTTTTTCATGGTGTATGGGTCATACTTTCCTGTTTCTTTACATGTCTCATAATTTTTTGTTGGAAAATTTTCATTTTAGATAATTTTTACTATAACAACTAAGTACTGTCCTTCCTACTGCCCCTGGCTTAATATTTTTATTTGTCTCCTTACTTTTTAGTCACTGGCTGGATTATATTTATGAAGTCATTTCTTACTGTTGCCCTGCAATATAAAACTTCTGATATTGCTCCTTAGGGGTTGCAGCCTTGGCTATGCCTACAGTCACCCTGGGATAAAAATGATTTAGGCAGATTTTATTTTAGTTGTTTCTCTCCCTGACTATATCCAGCTATTAAGTTTCACTAATTGAGATTGATCGCTCTCTTTTTCACAATGCCCATGGGTACAAATTGCTCAATAAACTGATCCAATCAAATTCAGACTCCTTTGAAGATAATAGTGTGTAATAAAGAATTTAATATTGCTCCTAGATATGTTAGGCTCTTGTCTGCAGCTTCTGGAAAGTAATTTCAGAGCCCTTGGAATGTTATGCCTGATAAGAGTGTCTTTGTTTGCCCAGGGGCCTTGGGTTACACTAGATAGTCTAACAATATGATACAGTGTGGCACCTGCCTACACCTTAGGGCAGGGGCTGGCCACACTGGAAGGACCAACAATGTAATTCTAGGTGGAGGCTTTGGGTAAGTAGTTATCTATCAACCTGGAGACTGAGAACAACCATGTGGGCAATCAATTCATCGTGCCTATGTAATAAATCTCCAACAAAAACTCTGGACACCAAAGTTCAGGTGAGCTTCCATGATTGACAATATTCCATGTATATCATCACACATCAGTGCCAGAAAAGTAACATACCTTGACTCTACAAAGAGAGAAAATAAATGCTCCAATTTGATTTATTTTCTAGACTATGTCTTATACACATTTTTTTTCTTTCACTGGTCTTAATCTGTATCTTTTCTTTGTAATAAATTGTAAAGCTATTAGTATTAATATAATAGCTTTCAGTAAGTTCTGAGTGTCTTTCTAGTGTATCATAACTCAGGATGATTTTGTGAATACTCAGACTTGCAATTGGTGACAGAAGTGAGGGCAGTTTTGTGTGGACTGTGTTCCCTCTGATTTCAAACTTGGCCTAACCAGCAAATATACTTCCCAAAGTCAGTGCTTAAGATTTGTTCTGACCTTAAAAGAACTCATAGCTGTCTCTTTCCCTGATTCTCTCCAGCAAACTAGCCAGGTTTTAAATCAGTCTATATCTTCAATTAATCTGTAAGTGCCTCCAGTTGCTTTTCACCAGAACTTCCACTGTTTTTGAGAGTTCTCTTAGGTTGAATTTTTTCAAATTCTGTTGCAAATGAAGTCACGTCCTTTAGAGATAGATTTGGAGTTTTCTGGGGTTTTTTGTTTTGTTTTGTTTTGTTTTTGTCCTGCTTCTTTCTCTGGGCAAAATCTTTAAGAAATGGCTCTGGTGCTTGGTGGAGATGATGGCATGTTATTCTCTGATGACATCCTAGGTTTAGGGGCTGATCACTCGGTGCAGAGAAGTGATAACCCAGGTCCCTTTGGCTTATCTTTCTCAATGTGGACTTTCCATTCCACAAGCTAGGAAAAGAGCAATAACCCAGTGTTGTCAGCTGTGTCATATCCTGGACAGAGTAATTGTACCACAGTGGGGGCTTAGCAGAAGAAGGGAACCCTTACTTCTCATCTTCATTTGGCCATAATTTAGCCTGATAACAGGTAGCTGGTGGCAGGAAAATATGAAACCACTTCCAGGAAGATAGCCCTTCAAGTAAGAGCTGGGGGAGAGGGAGCCCTGTGCTACTGGCTATACCAATCTGGTGTGGGGTTATTGTCTCACTGAGTTAGAAGGTAGATGAGGGAAAGAGAATCTTGGTTCAAATACCAAAAACTATTACTGATTTTAAGTACATTTTATTGAATCTTTTTTTTTTTCATTTGCTGTGTGTCCTTAGGATCGATTCTAGAGACTTTAAATGGTGGTATTTAAATATTTTTCACCATTTATGCTGGGGGTGATTCTCTGGAGTGCTTTATGTTGTCAAGCCAAAAGTGGAAACTTCTAGTTCACTTTTAGTTTAAGAGTGTAGCCATTTGAGGTCTGAACTCAGTTTATCAAGGCTGCTTCTCCTTGAAAGTATCTGAAATCCAATTTTTATCTCTCCAGGCTATGAATATATCAAGAGATCAATTTACTTTTTAACTTCTTGGACTTTTAAAATTAGTTATTGCCTTGAGAGTGAAATGGGACCAAATGGTATATATACTTCTCTGGGTGTCCCTTTTCTCCCAAATCTTAACCCTGCTGTCCCTCCTTACCAGAGTAGCTCTTCAAAGAGAGGGTTTTTAAATACATAATTTATAATTTTTAGTGATTCTCAAATAGGTCTGGGACAATATAATATACTATTAATGGAAGTTCAAACTGTAGTGGTTAACAGCAAAGCTGGAGAGGAAGATGTAAATGGAAGAATCATTTAGGAAGTAAGTTCAATAGAATCTACTGATTAATTGATAATTGATTAATTGATTGGATGTGGGAAAATGCAAAAATAGCCCAGTATTCTCAGTGGTGCCATATCCTAGACTTCTCATCTGCATTTGGCAAAAATTTAGCCTGACAACAGGTAGTGTGGGGCAGAAAAATCTGAAGCTTCTTTCAGGAAGATGATCTTTCAATTAGGAGCTGAGGAAAGGGGGAATATTGTGTTCTTGGCTATGTTAGATTTAAATTCAGTCAAATCAGTAATCCTATTAATTGTAAATAGTCTAACATTGCAATTAAAAAGGCAAAGATTGTCAGAGTAAATAAAAAAGCAAGACCTATGTTATCTACAAGAAACCTACATTAAATATAAATGTTATAAATAGATGAAAAGTAAAAGAAATGGAAATGTATATGCACCATGCAATCACTTTGTTAAAAACTGGGTGGCTATACTAATATCACACAAAGTATATTTCAGAATAAGAATTATTATCAGGAACAAAGAGGATCATTTCATAATGATATAGGGGTTAATTGTTAAAAAAAATAAAAATCTTAAATGTTAATACACCTAATAACACAAACCCAAAGTACATGAAGCAAAAACTGATTAATTGAAAGGAGAAATAGACAGACCCATAATTATGGTGAAAGGTTTCAACACATTTTTCTCAATAATTGCTAGAATAAGTAAATAGAAAATGTAGAATGGTGGTCAGTAAACAGATCAGTCTTGTTTTTGTGAATAAAGTTTTACTAGAACCACATATACTTATTCACATATTATTGATGACTGCTTTCATGCTGCAATGGCAGAGTTTAGCAGTTGCAACAGAGATGGTAGAACCTGCAAAGCCAAAAATACTTACAATATGGTTCTTTACAGAAAAAGTTTGCCAATACCTGATATACGTGACTTGAATGACATTATCAACCAACTTGACCTAATTCACATTCATAGAACATTCACCCAATAACATCTAAATACACATTTTTTCAAGTACCTACAGAACTTTTCCTAAAACAGATTGTATTATATTTTTCTCCTTCATATTTAATTAATTTATTTTTATACTTTATTTATTTATTTTGACAATCAACATTATTTATATTAATTTAAGGTGTAACGCATAGTGGTTAGACATTTATATAGCTTAAGACATGATCTCCCTAACTAGTCTAGTACCCACTGGGCACTATGCCTAGTTATTACCATGTTATTGACTATGTTCTCTATGCTTTATTTTATATTCCCATGACTATTTTGCAGCTATCAATTTGTACTTCTTAATCCCTCCACCTTCTCTACCCTGTTCTCCAACCCCCTCCCACTTATCACCCCAACAGATCTAGTACACATCTGATGTCATACATGGTTGTTGCAATATTATTGACTATATTCCTTAGCTATACCCTACATCCCCATGATTACTGTGTAACAACCAATTTGCATTTCTTAATCCCTCCTTTTTCATCCATCTCCCCAACCCATCCCCAAATAGCAAGCATCAAAATGTTCTCTGTATCTATGAGTTTGTTTTTGTTTTGATTATTTGTTTATTTTGTTCTTCAGATTCCACATATAAGCAAAATTATATTGCTTCTGTCTTTCACTGTCTGATATACTCCACTCAGTATAATACCCTCCAGGTCCATTCATGCTTCTGCAGATGTCAAGAACTCATTCCCACCCATGGCCAAGCAATATTTCATTGTATATAGGTACCATCTCCTCTTCATCCATTCATCCATCAACGGACACCAAGGTTGCCTCCACATCTTGGCTATTGTAAATAATACTGCAATGAACATGTGGATGCACATATCCCTTCAAAGTAACATTTTGGGTTTCTTCAGCTATACCCAGAAGTGGGATTACTAGATCTAGGTCCTTCTTTGTCTCTTATTATAGCCTTTGTTTTGAAGTCTATTTTGTCTGGTGTAAGTATCACTAACTCAGCTTTTCTGTTTGTTTGTTTGTTTGTTTGTTTGTTTGTTTCTAATTTTTATAAAATATCTTTTTCCCACCACTTTACTTTCAGTCTATGTGTGCCTTTTGATCTGAAGTGACTCTCTTGTAGGCAGCCTCTGGAAAGGTCTTGTTTTCTTATCCGTATAGTCACCCTACGTTTTGATTGGAGTATTTAATTAATTTACATTGAAAGTAATTGTTGATATATAGTTATTGCCATTTTATTATTTATATTTTTTGTTTCATCTTTAAAATTTTTCTCTAACATTCCTTATAACACTGATTTGGTGGTTGTTGTTGTTTTTGTTTTGTTTTGTTTTGTTTTGGTGTAGGAAGCTCTTTATGTGTCCTTAGATTGTAAATGATAGCTTTGCTGAGTAGAGTAATCTTGATTGTAGCTCTTTGCTTTTCATCATGTTGAATATTTTGTGCCTCTCTCTTCTGGCCTGCAAAGTTTGTATTGAGAAATCAGCTAATAGTCTTATGGGAGTTCCCTTGTAGGTAACTAACTGCTTTTCTCTTGCTGCTTTTAGGATTTTCTCTTTGTTTTTAACTTTTGGCATTTTTATTATTATGTGTCTTGGTGTGGACCTCTTTGGGTTCATCTAGTTTGAGACTCTTCACACTTTCTGGGCTTGTATATTTATTTCTTTTGCCAGGCTAGGGAAGTTTTCAGTTATTATTTATTCAAGTAGGCTTTCAATTCCTTTCTCTATTTTTCTTCTGCTACCACTATGATGTGAATGTTGTCTCATTATAAGACCCCATAAACTCTCCTTATTTTTTTGGATTTTTTTGTTTTTTAGCTGTACTTATTGGGTGTTTTCTGTTACCTTTTATTCTAAATTGCTGATTTGATCCTGCTTCATCTAATCTACTGTTGATTCCCTCTAATGTATTCTTTATTTCAGTTACTGTATTCTTCATTTCTGATTGGTTCTTTTTTATGTTTTCTATCTCCATGTTCATATTCCTCTCTTCATATTGAAGTTCTCCCTGAGGTAACTGAGCATCCCTATAACAAGTGTTTGAAACTACATCTGATAGATTGCTTGTCTCCATTTTGTTTGGTACTTTCATTTTCTTTTCAGCTTTCTTTGTTCTTTTATTTGAAACAAGTTTCTTTGTCTCACCATTATGGCTGCTTCTCTGTGTTTATTTCTATGTCCTAAGTAGGGCTGCTATGCCTCCTGGGTGCTCCAGCTGTGTTCCTTTTGTGGGTTGTGTGTGCCCTCCTATTGTAGTTGAGTTTGGGTTGCTGTTTGTACCTTGGTAGGAGGGATTGACCCTCAGGATAATTAGTTATGAGAACTGGCTATTACTACAGTGGAGGAGCTGTGGTGCAAGGTCTGACCCTACAGAACAGGATTCACTTTGGTGAAGCTCTGGTACCTGCACAGTCTTCCTTTTAGGTGTGTTGTCCTTGGAGATGGTTGGGTGATGCTCAGGCTTGGTCCAAAGTTGGCCACCAAGCATGCCAGCCCTGGGGCTTCCTGGGAGGTGACCCACTGCAGGCAAAGTTTAGCAACAGCCTGTGCCCTGCCCAGGGTCATTTGGTATGAGCCATAAAGCAATTCACAGATAGCTGCCACTCATACTAGGCTTGAAAGTTCCTCAAGAAGCCAATCTGTGAACTGAAGCCAACTGTTGTGAGTGGCTAGGGGCTGCTTAGCCAGAGGTATGTAATACACTGAAGCCAGATACTGCTTGTTTAGGTTTTGTAAACCTTTAAGAGATTTTTATGAAAGTCTGAAGCATGAGGTAAGACAAGTTATTTGTATGAAAAAGCCACTGGAAGAGGCTTGGGTATGCCAAAAGTTGGGTTGGGTGGGGTCTCAGGAAATCAATAGGGTGGGGCAGAGGAAAGGCAATAGCCCATTTGATGGAGACTCAGGCTCGTAGTCTGCCTGCTGGGAAGGGGAGGGTTCAACTAAGAAACAATGGCTTCTACATACAAGTGAGGCCAGTGACTAAGTCTGTGTGCAGGTCCTTTAAGAGGGGTGTTTGGGATTGCAGCCACCCTAGTCTCACTCAACCATAATCTGTGCTGGTTTTCACAGCCAGATGCTATGGGGACTTCTCTCCTCAGCACTGGAACCCTGGATTGGGAAGCCTGGTGTGGGACTGGTAGCCCTTGCTCCTCCCGTGGCAAGTGGGAAACCTCTGCAGTTGAGATATCCCTCTCATTTTTATTGGTTACATGTGGGTATGGGACCAGCCCACTTTGCATCTCCATCCTTCCTATCCATCTCCAGGTGGCTTCTTCTGTGTGTCCTTAGTTGTAAGGTTTCAGTTCAGCTAGACTTCAGGCAATTCTCAGTGATGGTTGTTCCACAGTTTTGTTGTAATTGATGTGGTCCTGAGAGGAGATGAGCACAGCATTTACATACTCTGCCATCTTGACCAAAAACAGATTGTATTTTAAATGATAATACAAGTCTAACACATTTTCAATGGTTTAAATCCTGCAAAATTTTCCCAACTCCAATTATCTCTGTCAATAATAGAATTAAGTTAGAAGTCAATAACTATACAACACACTTCTAAATAACCCAAGAATCAAATAATAACTTAAAAGGGAAAATAGAAAATATTTGAAAAACAGAAATGAAAATACAACATTTCAAAATGTGAGGTATGCAGATGAAGCAAGATTTACTAGGCTGCATATGCATTTCAGTTCAGACACACCATGATCAATTAGCTTCCAGAGATTTCTGTGGGTCAAACCATCCTAATTACTACTCTGTCCCAACTGCCTACCTTATCTCTGGTTGTTATGTGTACTCTCCTATACCATTACCTATACTCTCCTGCTTTCTTAAATCAATTAACTTTCCCTATATTAGTGGTTGAAACACCAACCTTTCATTTTGCTCACCTGAGTAGTTCTTATGGTCTTGTTGGACTCACTGAACTCTTTCATGTGCCTATAGTCAGCTAGTGGCTGATGACCTAGGACAGCTTCACACATTTGGCAATTGGCTGGCTGTTGGCCAGAGTGGCAGAGACAAGAGGAACACATGTCTCTCATCATCCAGAAGGTTAGTTTGGATATCTTCACCAGAGGCCAATTCCAAAGCAGAAGGAAAAAGCAAGCAAGCCCCAATGCACAAGCCATTTTTTCAAGCCTTGATTTTGTGTTCTTGTTACTGTTTCATTGTCCAAAGCACATCACACATTCAAAGCTAGAAACAAGATGTATAGAAATAGACATCACCTGGGAAGGGTTTCAGAGTGCTGTGAATGCAAAGAGGGAAATAATTCAAGGCTGTTTCTACAATCTATTCGGGGATCTCATTTCAATGAGGACATCTCCTACTGTCATCACTGGCCTGCAAAGAAAGTCATGACCTTTCAAAATTCTGATGTTCCAATAGCTTAGTGGTTAGTGGTTATCTGAGGGTATGGGGGAGGGGGAGGGGAGAAGGGACTGGGTCTCAAATATATGGTGAAAGAAAGAGAATGGACTCTGGGTGATGAACACATAGCACAATGCATAGATAATGAATAGAATTGTATAGCTGTAACCTATGTAATTTTTTCTAACCAATGTCACCCCAGTAAATTTAACAATAAAAAAAATTCTGCTGCTCCCCTTACCAATGTATTACTTAAAGCTGTGGTCAAGAAAATATGCTGTGAGGAGTTCCCTGGTGGTGTAGTAGCTAGGCTTTGGCGCTCTCAATGCTGCGGCCTGGGTTCAATTCCCAGCCAGGGAACTACCCACATTTTAAAAGGGGGGGGGAGGTAAGATGGAGACTGGAGAGGAAGTCCCTAAAGCCTCTCCCAGAAAACACAATTGAACTGCCACCCAAGAGCCAAGAAAGAGGACCCTAAGTGACAAAACAGCAGCTGAGAAATCCGCGAATAGCAAGTAAACACCTGAAGGTTGGAGAGAAGGGGGTGAGCGGGAGAGAGGGAAGGGAGCAGAGACAGACTGCAACAGGACATGATCACTGCTGGCCATCTGAGAGCAGCACAGTGCATGGGAGTGGGGAGACCAAGAGGAAAAGCCCTGGGGGACCTGGGCTTTGAAGCAGTGTGTTGGGGGAAGGAGTTTGGGAGCCAGCCTCTGGAACTTTTGAGCGGTAGAAGGGCTGAGCAATGACTCTGAACTGCAGAGAAAACACCCCAGCTCTAGGCCACCTGGGGACCCATAGCACAGATGCAAGGCTCCTACACAGGGCTGCAGTTCCTGTTCCTGGCCCATTGCAAAGTCAACCCAGCTGTCTCAGGTCAGGCCCACAGCTTTGAACCTATGGTGTGTGCACTTGCTTGTGCGCCCCAGGGTTCTAAAAGCGGTGTGAGCCTGCAGACAGCTAGAAGCTGAATCAGTGCTGGGAAGAAAGGCAGATTTGATAGCATTCACCCAAGCCAGCAGAAACAACCTCGGCCCAGTTTCCCTAACAAAGGGCAGAGGGCAGAGCCGCCCTCGGAGCACACTTTGTTGGCCTCTCTCTGGGATAGATTCGCATAGCCTCCAAACGCAGCAGGAAATCAGAAACAAGAAATAAACAACCCCCCTCTCTCCCAAAACTTGACCCCTAGTGCCATTTAGTGTCTGCCCTACAGAAAGACACACAAAAGAAATAATCTGGGCTCCTGGGCACTACTACTGAACATAATGCCCTCATGTCAAAGAGGAAGAACCCAGCAGACAGGATGAATTCCTTAAGAATTAAAACTCCTCAGAAAGAACATGAAATTTATCCAGAAGACAGCTTCTTAGACCTAGAAGCTTCTGAACTAAGTGACATAGAATTTAAAGTAGCCATTCTAAAGGCTCTGAGAGAAATGAAATCATACTGGCAGAGCACCATGGCTGAGATGAATGACATAAAAAAGGAACTTCGTGAACAAAAGGAACAATTTAACAAAGAAATTCAAAACATAAGGAAGATTGAGATGGAAATGCGAGAAATAAATAATACAATAAAAGAGGAGAGAAACAAAATAACTGCCATAGGAAACAGGGCCAATCAGATGGAGGAAAGAATCAGTGACATAGAATATTAGAACATGGAAACAGGTCAGAAAGAGAAAGAGAGGGAATACAGAACCAAAAGGATTGAAAGAACTCTGAAAGAACTGTCTGACTCTATGAGACAAAACAAAATCAGGATAATAGGAATAGAAGAAGGGGCAGAGCAGTCTACAGAGAGCATACTCAAACAAATCGTAGATGAGAACTTTCCAAACCTATGTAAAGTTCTGGAACCCCAAGTTCAAGAAGAAAACAGGTCCCCTAAATACCTGGACCCTAACAGATCTTCTCCAAGACACATGGTACTAAAGATTACCAAAACTAAAGACAAAGAGACAATTCTCAAGGCAGCCAGGGAAAGGAGAACTATAACTTTAGAGGAAAAACTATCAGGCTGGCATCAGATTTTTCAGCAGAAACTTTGCAAGCCAGGAGGGAGTGGAATTCAATATTCAGAAATTTAAAAGAGAGAAATGTACAGCCAAGAATAAATTACCCAGCAAAATTATCTTTTAGGTATGAAGGTGGAATAAAGACCTTCTCAGACACACAGAAGTTGAGGGAATTTGCCAGCACAAGTCCAGCACTCCAAGAAATACTGAAGAAGGCTCTTTGACTTAAAACAAAACATCAGGAAAAATGGAACAAAGTTGGGGCAACAAGAAAGAAACAAAAACAAAACAAAAACAAAGAAATAAGTAATGGCCACAGGAAATCCTCATGTATCCATCATCACTTTAATGTTAATGGACTGAATTCACCAATAAAAAGAAATAGAGTAGCAGACTGGATTAAAAAACAGAACCATCCATATGCTGTCTCCAAGAGACACACCTCAGCCATAAGGACAAACACAGACTAAGAGTAAAAGGATGGGAAACAATACTCCAAGCAAATAAGTAACCAGAGAAAAGCAGGAGTTGCCATACTGATACCTGATTAAATAAACTTCAGGTTAAAAAAGATAGTAAGAAACAAAGATGGATATTACATAATGATAAAAGGCACAATGCAATAAGAAGAAAAGTTAACACTAATTAATATATATGCTCCCAACCAGGATGCACCAAAATATACAAAGAAACTACTGACAGATTTGAAAGGAGAAATTGATGAAAACACAGTCATTGTGGGGGACTTAAACACCCTGCTAACAGCCATGGACAGATCATCCAAACAGAAAATAAATAAGGAAATATCAGCTCTAAATGACACGTTACAGCAATTGGACATAATCAACATTTACAGGACACTTCATCTAGCAAAAAGAGACTATACCTTCTTTTCTAGTGCACATGGAACATTCTCAAGGATAGACCACATGCTGGGACACAAAAGTAGCCTCAGCAAATTCAAGAAGATCGAAATCATACCAAATGTATTCTCAGACCACAAAGCTTCAACTGTAAAAGAAAAACAGAAAAAAACCACATGTACATGGAGATTAAACAACAGCTTATTTAAAAAGGACTGGATAAAAGAACAAACAAAAGATGAGATTAAAAAATATATAGAAACTAATGACAATGAAAATACAACGTATCAGAATTATTGGGACACAGCGAAAGCAGTAATAAGAGGGAAATTTATATCACTACAGGCCTATCTTAAGAAACAGGAAAAATCACAAGCAAACATCTTAGCATCCCATCTTAAACAACTAGAAAAAGAAGAGCAGACAAAACCCAAAGTCAGCAGAAGGAAAGAAATAATAAAAATTAAAGCAGAGCTAAACCAATTAGAGATCAGAAGGACAATAGAAAAAATTAATATTACAAAGAGCTGGTTCTTTGAGAAAGTCAACAAAATTGACAAACCCCTGGTTAGACTAATCAAAGAATGAAAGGAAAGGACACAAATATCCAAAATTAGAAATGAAAGGGGAGAAATTACCAGTGATACCACAGAAATACAAAGGATTATAAGAAAATATTATGAAGGACTTTATGCCACTAAGTTTAACAACCTAGAAGAAATGGACAAGTTTCTAGAAACTTATAGACTACCTAGACTGAATCAAGAAGAACTGGATAATCTAAATACACCAATCAATAGCGAAGAGATTGAAATGAGTATCCATAATCTCCCTAAAGACAAAAGCCCTGGACCAGATGGTTTCACCAATGAGTTCTACCAAGCATTCAAAGAAGAATTAATGCCTATCCTCCTCAGACTCTTCCAAAAAATTGAAGAGGAAGCAATACTTCTTAACTCCTTCTATCAGGCCAACATTATCCTAATACCAAACCCTTGCAAAGACAACACACACAAAAAAACTATAGACGAATATCTCTGATGAACACAGATGCAAAAATCTTAAACAAAATATTAGCAAATAGAATACAACAATGCATCAAAAAGATAATACATCATGATCAAGTGGGATTCATCCCAAGAGCACAAGGATGGTTCAACATACAAAAATCAATCAATGTGATACACCACATAAACAAAATCAAAGATAAAGACCATATGATCATTTCAATTGATGCAGAAAAGCTTTCAACAAGATACAACATCCATTTATGATCAAAACACTAAATAAAATAGGTATAGAAGCAAAGTATCTCAACATAATAAAGGCCGTATATGAGAGACCCTCAGCTAACATCACACTGAATGGGGAAAAGCTGAAGCCTATTCCCCTAAAATCAGGAACAAGACAGGGATGCCCCCTGTCACCACTGTTATTTAATATAGTACTGGAAGTTCTAGCCACAGCAATCAGGCAAGAGAAAGGAATCAAAGGTATCCAAGTTGGGAAAGAAGAGGTCAAATTGTCACTATTTGCGGATGACATGATCCTTTATATAAAAAATTCCAAAGATTCCACCATTAGAAACAATAAACAAATATAGTAAAGTTGCAGGATACAAAATCAGTGTACAAAAATCAACAGCATTCCTATATACAAACAACGAATCCTCAGAAAAAGAAATGAGGGAGTCAATTCCCTTTGCTATCACAACAAAAGGAATGAAATACCTGGGAATTAACAAAGAACGTGACAGACTTATACACGGAAAACTATACGACACTTTTGAAAGGAATTGGAACAGACTTTAAGAGGTGGAAAAATATCCCCTGTTCATGGATAGGAAGACTTAATATTGTTAAAATGGCCATTCTGCCCAAAGCAATCTACAGATTTAATGCAATACCCATTAAAATCCTACAATCATACTTTCATGAAATAGATAAAAAAAATTATTAGATTTATATGGAACCATAACAGACCTCGAATTGCCAAAGCAATACTATATAAAAAGAACAAGGCTGGTGGCATTACACTCCCTGACTTCAATTTATATTACAAAGCATCAATAGTCAAAACAGCTTGGTACTGGCAGAAGAACAGAAATATAGACCAATGGAACAGAACTGAAAACCCAGAAATAAGCCCACAAATTTATGGACAAATAATTTTCTATAAAGGAGCAAAAAACATACAATGGGGAAAAGACAGCCTCTTTAGTAGGTGGTGCTGGGAAAACTGGAAAAACATATACAAAAGAATGAATCTGAGCTGTGAACTCTCTCCATATACAAAAATTAACTCAAAATGGATTAAAGACCTTCATATCAGACCTGCAACAATAAACTGTATAGAAGAAGACATTGGTACTAAACTTATAGAGTTAGGACTCAAGGAAGACTTCATGAACCTGACCTCAAAGACAAGGGAAGTAAAAGCTAAAATAAATGAATGGGACTATATCAAACTAAAAAGCTTCTGCACAGCAAAAGGAACCATCAACAAAGCAAAGAGACAGCCAACTGAATGGGAGAAAATATTTGCAAATAACGCATCAGATAAGGGTCTAATATCTAAAATATATAAAGAACTAATAAGACTTAACAACAAAAAAAAACAAACAACCCAATTAAAAAGTGGGTGGAAGAACTAAACAGACACTTCTCCCATGAAGAAATACAAATGGCCAGCAGACATATGAAAAAATGCTCATCCTCATTAGCTATCAGGGAAATGCAAATCAAAACCACAATGAGATACCACCTCACACCTGTTAGAATGGCT